>JAEIGF010000593.1:14007500-14257500 GCA_018903485.1 Drosophila littoralis | reverse complement strand
ATCGATTGAGGAAATTCAAGTCGAAAGCTTGCAGGAATGAAGCTGAAGCCACAAACTAATTAAGCGGCCGGCTACGTGCGCAGCTTTGGAGTTCAGGGTTCAGGGTCTCCTGAGGGGATATATCGTGTGGCCTGTGCCTGTCGTCTGTCTCAAACGATACGGACGACGACGACGGATTGGACATTGTGGGTTTTTATGGTTCAAAGAGCTGGTCGCCGGTCTCTGGAGCTTACCAAAACCGCCGACGCTGCTGCTGCCGTGGCTGCTGTTGCTGCTGCGGTTTGCGGTTCTTTCTGCGCCTGATGCAATTGTTCGTGCTCCCGGTCCATGAGACACACACACACAAACACACACTCTTGCTCAGATACATTTTCCAAAATGGCGTCGGCGTGGCACTGATGTAGATACAAAACAGTTAAGCCGCAGGGGACCCAAACGTGATGCAGTTGCAATAAAATTTCAAGTCGGCTTATGCCGTCGGAGGCGTATAGTATACGAATATGCGGTGGGCGTGGTTCAAGCTGTCGAATGAAACGCTCAAAGCTTTGAATTTGTGCTTACGTCTAGCGGAGCTCTTACGTTTTGCGCCGTCTCATTCAGGATTTATACACACAGCTTATGAAACTTTACCCAGATGCTGAAATACGTATCTTTCGGCCAGGCCATAGCATGAGATGCGCTTCAATTTAAAGTTACGTCAACTTGTGCTGCCTCTGGCTAGCTGGCTGCCTGCCTTTTTATTGTGCATTATAATCCGCTTTATGTGATCGGATTATGTCCTGCGTTGCGCCTAATCCCACCACATTCAGGCGTCCGGTGACATGTGTAGCCTGCCTATCCGGAGCGTAGCGAACCGGTGGGCCACCCTCTTTTTTCAGTTCAACTGATCCGTTCGCGTAGTCAACTTTAATTACGCTCGCTCTGTGTCTGGATTAAGGCCCCAGCCACGCCCCGGTGCCAGTTGAACAGAAAAGCAATTAAAATGTGTATCTGTTGGATACACACACACACACACACGCACACATACATACAACCTATAGCCTGACAGGTGCGGGGCGCAGGTAGCGCTTGAAAGTGAAAAGCGGCTTTCCCAAAGATCTCTTCGTTAAGATTGCCTCGCAATAAAGTTAATTAGAAACTTTTGGGTAGCGCTCATTTACCCAACCGCCTGCCCGCCCGTCTCTTCGTCCCTCACTTCGGTCATCGGCACTTTGCTTTGCTTGCATATTCTAGTGAAATTATAGTTAATTGCACATCATTAAAAGCAAATTCTTGGAATTAATTTTATGTTTCGTCGAAAAAGCAAAAGCTACAACAACAACGTAACGCCAATAAACAAAATGGCCGAAACTCAGCAGCTGGCCCATTCATTATAGTGTCAGATTCAACGAATAATTACAACCTGCACTACACACACACACACACACACACACACACGCACGCAAGAGTTGAAAATGTCATTAAAAGCGACCGCTGGCCGAGGATTTCCTAGGAAGGTGCAAAAAAAACTGTAGTCCCACACGGTATTCAAGCTCCCATTTCGATAATTACGTACTTAACTTTTTTTTTTTTTTTTCAATTTTAAAAGTATATACACAAAAAAGGCTTACACAGAACTCATTTCCATTTATAACGCCTTTATTTCTCATTTCTGATCAATTTAAGCTTTTTTGGAAGTTGTATTCAGAATCTATTGGCAAAGTAATAACAGCTTAAAACATGTGAGATTTTATCTTGGACGTGTTAACAATATTTGTAGTTTTTCACTTATACTTTTCATAGAAGTAAGAATTATTGGTTTCGAAATAGTAATTCCTTTAACTCCCATTGGGAACAGCGGGTACCAGTAGAAAATACATGGCGTAGAACATAAATTCATTACCCATTAGTCAACATAACATTTTCTTAGACATACATACATACATATGTGTTTTTAATAACCCATCATCCACCTTTACGTCAGCTTATAACACATCTACTACTTATTTTATTAGAGTTTTTAAGTCTAAAGTGGCCACTTATTGTCATTGGGTCTTGTCCCATTCTTCATGTCAGGCAGTTCGTAAGTTCCGACGAGATCTGACAGCTGGTTGAAGATAGTTGAAGAAGAAGCGTGTAGTTTTTGCATTTGTGTGTAAGTATGTATAATGTAGCAGCTGGCAACGCCATTTTGAGTTTGTCAGCCATCTTGAAAAACGTTGAGCGCTTAAAGCTCCTTTATGATTGTTTTTTTAAAACATTTTTAATTTTCTGAGATAGGCAGTACAAGGGGGCCGGGCGAAGGTTAACTATTGCTGACCACGCAACGGGGCGAGCGAGAAGGAAGAGCAGAAGACCGAGGCCATACACGGTCCCCTACAATCATGTTGTACGACAGCGCGGCACTTGCATGATTGACGGATGGACTGAATGAGTGCACGTCGTTCGCAGCCGCCATGAGTTGCCCTATGCGCATGGTATAAGTGTGTGTGAGTTACGATGGCTCGTCTCCCACTCCAACGGCACTCAAAGTGTCCGCGCCACTCGGAACTTGTATTTCTGAATCTAAATATTTAGAGGAGCTCACGTTCGTGGCGCTCAAGCGCGACGAGACCGCAGCAAACGGCAAACGGCAAACACAAAACACACACACGCCTAAAAAGAGACGAGTCATTCGCAGCCGCTGCAGCTGATCTTGATGGAGAGCACTCTGCGGTACAAAGAGTGAGAGAGTAAGTGAGCGTGTGTGTGTGTGTGTGTGTTGTGTGAGCGGTTGTTGTTGTTGTTGCTGTCTCTGCTTTGTAGTTACATATTTGCTTTGCCTTTCACACCGAAACGGCAAAACCAGAAACCGAACAACAAACAGCACGAGACTTGAACACGAAAGTGAAACACAATTTCAGCAACGTCTGCCCGCGTCTGTGTGTTTTTGCATACATATGCAAGAGTAAACGTGTGTTATTGTGTGGGTGCCTTAGCATTTGTTTGCTGCCGTTACAGTTGTTTGTTGTTATAGCATGGGAAAAGATAACGTACGAAATTGCACGAGACAATGAATATTTGTATACTATACGATAGGCAGCATATGTTTGTAAGTGATAAGCTGTGTCAATCGTAATTCTGATGATTTAATAGAATCGAGAGTGCAGAAAGATTACAATTTCTTATCACAATGCAGCGACGGCACGAGCACGTGTAGCCCGTTTGAAAGTTATTAACCTCAACAAAAACACTTATGTAGATATATTGAAAGTGAGACCTGATCGATAACAAGTCGATAACTTACCCGCTTTTCGGCACTATCGCAAGGATTGCCAACAGATGATGACGACGACGAGGATGTGGATGTGGTTGCCGCCGCGCTAGGCAAATGATTTGGTGGCAGCACATCCGCGACCACCGAGTCCAATTGCTCCTGCTTAATGCCGGCGATTAACGGCAGAAAGTCATTCTTTAGATTCTCCAATTCCAAATCCATTTTATTTTCTTTGAGTATGTCGAACGTTGTCTGAATGCTGTATCGTGTACGTGGGTATGGGGATTCGGATTTGGGTTGTCAATGTGGGCGTAGGCTAAATTTAGCGCGAGAATTTTATCTTCACCAGCAGCTGGTGCCCTTGGTGAACATTTTTAGTTATTTCAGGATTTCTATTCCATTTCATTATTCATTCATTCCCGACAGCGGCAAGCGCAGCAGCAATACAAAAACAACGCCAAATTGGCTGCCTACAAACACACACACACACGCTCACAACCACAGTCACGCACACGCATACACAAACAAGTCACTTTGTGCACAATAAATAGTTTCGCTTTCGTATGGGACTCAAAGGTTTCTTGATTTGCACGGCGTTTATTTGGTTGTTCTTGGCATTTTATGGTAGTTTTATTTGTTTGTTAATGCATTTGCGTTTTCACCTTCAACTTCGAACGTTTTGCAAAATTTTTCTCTCTACTCTTTTTGCACAAATTCTCATGGAGGTGAAAACTTTCATTGAAATGTTCACATTACGCTCTATATTCGGTTTGCCACTACATTGCACTGCACTCTGTTAGTTTTTTTTTTTTTTTTGTTTGGCGCTTGGCTAGCACTATTGTTTATTTGCAATTCAAATGAATATTTGTATTTTATTGGCAATAAATTTCTACGAAAACACACGGTCACGGCGTTTACTCTCCTTGGACGCTTCTTCTGTACAAAAATTTTCTACTCGCGTAGCCATTTTGGATTTAACAGCGTTGCCAGACTTTTTCTAGTTACGGGTAGCAATACACGTTCAGTCCATTCGATGCATAAGTAATTTAATTTGCTCACATTTTACATAAAACTGTGAGCAGATAAAAGTTTTAAATGATTAATAAAAATTAAATTTTTTATGTTATGTGTAATACCTTTTCGATTTGTAATAATAAATAAAAATTTCGATAGGGTTGTGGCAGCTTTGGTAATCAAATATGTGTGTATGTGAAGAACAACAAGCCATCATGCAGCAGCTGTGTTGTATTACCAAAAGAGAACGGCACACGTGTAAAGTTGTATTTGTTGGTATTTCACTTTTTTAAATTAAATAAATGCTGTTAAGTCATATATTAAGCCGCTTCCCAAAGGCAGGTGAATTTTTAATACACTGTCATAACGGCCAGCAACAAATAAAAGTATTTATTCCACAGTTTGCCTGAAAACGCTGCTTCGAACAGACATTAGCCGGTACTCTTTGAGTTCGCGTAAGAAATCCTTTGCTGTTGCCATGACTGAAGCACTCGACAAACTGGAACAAGAGCGGGAGGCAAGGAAAGCCACCAAAGAGGCTGAAGATGAGTCCGTTAAGGAAGCCAATCGCTTAAAGCGTACTCTTAAACGAAAGAAATGGGTGGACTGGAAGGCACAAGACGAGGAAGATGCTGCGAACGGAACAAAGCGAGCTCCATTCGATCCCGCGGATCGCATTAAGCGCAAGAAGAGTGCCATTTTGTTGAGCTATTGTGGCGCCAACTACTATGGCATGCAACGCAACCCCGGCATGCAGACCATCGAGGAGGAGCTGTTTAAGGCAATGTTGAAACACAAGTGGATTACAGAGGACTCTTTCGAGCAGGTGCAAATTGCCAGCTTTCAGCGTGCTGCACGCACAGACAAAGGCGTCTCGGCTGCGCGACAGGTGTGCTCCGTTAAGTTGCGTAAGTAAATCAACTATTTAGTTAAGCATCATTAACACATGACTTTTCAGCGGAGGAACTGGATCTTCAAGCATTTAATGCAGATTTGCCCGACCAGATACGTCTGTTTGGTGTGGAACGTGTTACTAAAGGTTTTAATGCCAAGGATCAGTGTAATGCCCGCACATATACGTATACTCTGCCAACCATAGCATTTGCCGCCTTTGATGAGCAGCACGAACTGGAAACGTATCGTATACCGGTTGACCTTCAGGAACTGGTGAACGCCACATTAAAGCTGTACGAGGGCACAAAAAACTTTCACAACTTTACGAGCAAAAAGTAAGTCATTTGTCTCCGCAGCTATTTTCTATCATAATCAAAATGCTTGCCCTTAAGGAACTTTCTAGATCCATCCGCCAAGCGTTTTATCATGGCCTTCACATGCAGCGCACCATTCCTAAGTCCACAGAGCATTGAGTTCGTAACGCTGCAGGTGAAGGGTCAGAGCTTCATGTTACACCAGATACGTAAAATGGTCGGCCTGGCCATTGCCATAGTACGTGGCAATACCACGACTGCGACATTGGAACGCGCGTTGACCGAGGAGCGTCTGGACTTACCTATGGCACCGGGATTGGGCCTTGTCCTGGACACCGTGCACTACGAGCGCTACAATGACCGCTATGGCAAGGATGGCATACATAATCCATTGACATGGGCGGCACAGGAGCAGCAAGTTAGCCAGTTTATAGAGCAGCACATCTACGCCAACATATACAAAACGGAGGCCGAGCAGCGCAATATGCTTGACTGGCTGAGTACATTGCATTATCATTCGTACGACACAAGGCGGGACGAGCCTCCGCCTGAGGCTACCGGCAAGCAGAAGAAGAACAATGAGGATGATGATGGGGAGGAATAGCAAAACTATTTATGTATAAGTTGACAATTCAAAACCAGTTGTAATTTTGTAAAGTTGATACAGTTTAAAAGCATGTGTTTTGCTTCAGCTTAGAAGCGTCCGCCCTTCTTCTTCTTGTGACCACCTTTGCGATGCTGCTGCCTTGGACCAGGTGCGGGTTCCTGGTAGACAGGCGTCGCAGGCGAGTTCTTGTTCAGATTGGCACGATTGGACATGTCGCTGAAATAGGAAAAAAATAAGTATACTTCGTTGATTTAGAAGCAAGCAATCACTTACTATTGGTCAGCTGCGCCAGAAGCCATGCCCTGCGAGCCCTTAATAATGTCCTTGGCGCGCGCACCGCCACGCTTCTTACGAAAACCGGTACGTTCATACTTGGGAAGCCAGCGCTCGGGATCAGGTGCCACCTCGGCATTGTAGTTCTTGGGCAGCTTGCCTTTTCGCTTGCGATTGCCGCTCTTCTTCTTATCTGTTGCGGGTGTGCTGGGCGACGGCTCAACTTTGGCGTTGGCTGTTTTTTTGGCTGCCTTCGTGGACATCACCCAGTTAGCCGCTTCGAGGGCATCGATTTCGGAGGCCGTGGTAAGAGTTTCCAGCTTGGGTAACTTGCGGCTTATCTCAAGCGCGCGCTTAGGATTAAACTGTGCATAAGCAATAACTAGCTGAGCTAAAACCTTCATATCGTTGGGCTTTAGCTTGAGCAGCTCCTCTAACGAGCTGGCAGCGGTCTCAGAGGCGCCACCGCGCAAATGAAACTCGGCTGCCTGACGCCACATGTCCGACAAATCGCCGCTGCTCACATTATTCTGCTTGTACCAGTCAACGGCGGACTTGAGCAGTGCCGACGCGGCCGGCTTATTGTCTGTGCCCAAATAGAGCGACACCAGTGCCGAGACAATGCCAGGCTTGTACTTGGCCTCACCCAGCGAGAGCAGTGTTTCGATGGCATCCTTACGATTTCCCTGAAAAATAATGCAGTTTGCTTTATGAAAAGAATAAGAATAGAATAGCCGCCACTGACCTGTAGCAAGTGCAGCTGAATAATGGCAAATTTGCTGATAAACTCGTGTGTCTTGTGTGCACTGGCAAACTTGTTCAGCTGCTCGATGGCCTCCTTGTGCTTCTTGTCATTGGCCAGTTGGCTGCAGCGTATGAGCAGTGCCTCAAACTCCACTTGTGGATAGCTTTGGGTGAGCTTCTGAGTGAGCTGTTGCACCTGATCGCCGGCATTTGTATACAATGCCAAAAGGCAATTGTTGAGCGCTATTGTCTGCTTCTGACGTGAAGTTAGCTTTGGTTCACACGCCTCTGCCATGGCAGCGCGTATTTTCTTCTTAGAATCAAAGACATTCTGATCCTTGTTAATGACCACCGAATTGTTACTGGCCACGGCTACAAGAGCTGCGTCCTTGGGCTTATGGCGCAAGCACTCAGCGTAAATGACGCTCGCCTCCTTAATTTTGCCCTGCTGTTGCAGACAGTAGGCGAGCTGAACTCGGATGACGTCCAGCTCTTCGAGTATTTCCTCATCACTGGCACCTTCCTCTTCGAGAAACTCGCGGCACAGTTTTTCACTGGTGCGCAATTTGCGCTCGGCCTCTACATATTTCTGTCGATTGGACTGAATGCAAGCGCTGTTGAAGTACTGCTCGTAAGTGTCCTCTGGCACTTCCAGTACATCCTTTTCCTTGTCCAAGGCCAAATTTGCAGCTACTGCACTGAGATTAGTGCGACGCTCGTCCTCGTACTCGTCGCTACTGTTCTTGATGATCTCCTTGTATGCCTCTAGACAATCTTCGTAGCGTTCCAGGCGATATAGTATTTGTGTACGCAGCTCCTTCAGCTTGGCCGGCAGCGGCTGCACGCCAGCATCGTCAATTGTTTTAAGTGCCTGCACCTGCTTGTTTAGGCGGTACTCACAGTAAGCCTTCTCAAAGATCAACACAGTGCTGAGACGATTTTTCTCGATGAACTTGTTCGCCTCATCAAACTTGGACAGTTGCATCAGGCAGACAACTTTGCAGTGTAGGGCCGTTTGGTCGTCGGGTGCAACGCCCAGAACTGGGATAAAATGGTGATTGTTGAAATTTGGTAGTTTTGACACATTTCTTGAAACTTACTGCGATTAACGGCTTTTACCGCTTTGTCAAACTCCTGATTGGTGCCGAACTTATGCACATCAGCATAGGCCGCTTTGATAAGCGCCTCCTTGGGATTTGCATCTTTCGACATAATAATAATAATCAACGAGAAAACAGTTTTGACAACGAACTTTCGCCTCGCTAGCAACTTTGACAGCTGGACACATCAGCAATAATAAATTCGAGTGTTGCCACTGCCAGACTGTCAAGCATGCAGTGTGAACGGATCGCTGTAAAAAAGTCGCTCGATAATTGGTCTTTGTCAGCTGTGTATCGATAACGATTTACTATCAACAAATATTACTCGTTGGCGACGCCTTTGCGAGCTCTACTCTGTGCGTGTTTTTTGTGTAAATTATTGTAAAATGTCGGCTGAAGTAGATTTTATAAATAAAAAGGAAGTGCATCTACGCACACTAAAGCAGTCTGGACATGTTGGATTTGACAGTTTGCCCGATCAACTGGTCAATAAAAGCGTGCAAAACGGATTCGTTTTCAACGTTATGTGCATAGGTGTGTATATACAAATGTGCTATAACACATGTGTGTGTGCTTGTGGGTGTGAGTATGTGTATGCGGCATTGCCCAAGTGTGTGTATTCATACATATGTGCAATGAATCAACGAAGAAAAATGTATGGAGTTGTAAATGAGTGCATTGCACACAGATTCTTAGGCACGCCAGCACAACATGACTCACTTACACATGTACACGCATATCTACACTGCATGCATACATGTGTAAACAATTGAATTCGGCGCGAGCTAGCCGCAGCCGATTGATATGCAAAGTGTTTAGCAATCGATTTTCATCAATTTGCTTTCTACAATTTCACCCTGACGCCAGTGCTGTCAGTATTTGAAGGGCGTAAAAAGCCATGTATATTGGCAGAAAAAAAGCTAAGACTTGCATATCTATGAATTATGAAAGTATATTTCGATTAACGTTTATTGCTCAAATTTACAATTTGCATTGTCATAGACTTCTATCCAATAGCCGATTCTAAAGTTTCCTGACTTTCAGTACTTTCAATGTGGTAGATACATATTAAAATAGCTATAAAAAAGCTATTTTGGCATCACTGCCTGACACAAATATTTGTCTAGTGACCAATTGAAGACACTTGAGTTGACTTATGAACATGGCCAGTAATATGTGCTTATTTCCCCTATAGGCGAGACGGGTCTGGGCAAATCCACATTGATGGACACACTGTTTAACACCAGTTTCGAGTCGACGCCGAGTCCCCATACGCTGCCCAGCGTTAAATTGAAGGCCCACACATATGAGCTTCAGGAGAGCAATGTGCGGCTCAAGCTGACGATTTGCGACACCGTTGGCTATGGCGACCAAATCAACAAGGACGATTCGTTCAAGGCTGTTGTCGACTACATTGATGCCCAGTTCGAGAATTACTTGCAGGAGGAGCTTAAAATCAAACGCTCCCTTGTCACGTGCCACGACAGTCGCATACACATTTGTCTGTACTTCATCTGTCCGACTGGACATGGTCTGAAGTCCTTGGATTTAGTCTGCATGAAGAAACTGGACAGCAAGGTGAACATAATTCCGGTGATTGCCAAAGCGGATACCATCTCCAAGGTGGAGCTGCAGCGTTTTAAAGCAAAGATCATTCAGGAGCTCAACACAAATGGCGTGCACATCTACCAGTTCCCCACTGATGATGAGACCGTGGCGGAGACAAACAGTCTGATGAATTCGCACATTCCGTTCGCCGTTGTCGGCAGCACCGAATTCATCAAGGTGGGCAACAAGCTCATTCGTGCTCGTCAATATCCCTGGGGCACGGTCCAGGTAGAGAACGAGACGCACTGCGATTTTGTAAAGCTGCGTGAGATGCTCATCCGCACAAATATGGAAGATATGCGCGAGAAGACGCACACACGACACTATGAACTCTACCGTCAGAAGCGGCTGGAGCAGATGGGCTTCAGTGATGTGGACAGTGACAACAAACCTGTCTCATTCCAGCAAACTTTTGAGGCAAAACGCTCTAATCATTTGGCTGAGCTTCAGTCCAAGGAGGAGGAGGTGCGCCAGATGTTTGTGCAGCGAGTCAAAGAGAAGGAGGCCGAACTCAAGGACAGTGAGAAAGACTTGCATTTGAAGTTCGAGAAATTGAAGCGGGATCATGCGGAGGAGAAGCGAAAGCTCGAGGAATCTCGAAAAGCACTCGAAGAGGACTATTTGGACTTTCAGAGGCGCAAGCAACAGCTGGCCACAGCACACCATACACTTACGCTGGGAAAAAGCAAGAAGAAGTAGACAGACATTACATATAAACAATTGTCTTCAAGTATTTTGTACGGTTTGCGTATCCCAAAGTAATTATTGCTTTTTCATCTCGTTGTACTCATTTATGCTATTAAGTTTTCTTCAAATATTAACATATACACCAACGTACATACATATATGCATACATACATATAAGTATGATTATTTACAACTAACGAATAAACGAACTTAGTATTTTAAACAAATTGAAAGCGGGTTTCTTTTTTGCCAGGGCTGAATACCATAATATTTAACTAGAGTCAGGAGAACGAACGAGAAGGTGAATCGAATGAACGAGCGAACCAGCTAAACAGCTTGGTTCGTTCATTTAGTTCAGTGAGTCAATTGCGCTTGTATCGAACGATTTGACAACTCTAACTTGCAGTTCTATCAAATAAACGAAAACGCAATTATTGTATTGCAAATAATTAATGTAGTCAATCATTAGAATTATAAACAACTATAAAGCAATTAAAAGTGTTCAGATTGTTATAAACATTGCTAAACTTGTTGTATGCTTTCTCTTAAAAACAATTCGGAACTTTCTGTGTGTATGTGTGTGTGTGTTTTTTTTGTTTGTCAATAGGGGCGGGGGTGCAGGTGCACTGCAAAAGTGATTTTTCATAATAAGCGTAGTCGGAAATACCAGACGCCAATTTGTTGCTTTGCAAAAATGCATAGCATTAGCAGCACACTGCTAACGTTAACTCTAGTGCTGTACGCCCTCTTGCATACAGGTAAGAATCAAACCTCGATGCCAGTCGGGTTTTTGTGATTCGTGCAAAATGAATAACTTTCAACTGTTCGCATTTTAGTTAATGGTAAACATGTTGTTATAACGGCACCACAACATGCGCTCATCGGCTCAACGGTAAATGTCAGCGCTACATTATACGATGGCAGCAAAGTTGCCAGCAAAGGCAGCTACAGCTTCTCCTGGAAGGACAGCGCTGGCCAAATGAAGGTAAATACGCAGCAAAAAGAAAGCGACTCTTGCCTTACAGAGCAGAGCAGAGTAACGGTTGACACACAGCGACACATACATACATATGTGCAGACGCACCAAAGTATTACTATGACTAATTAAATGTACACATGCGAAGTCTCTGGCTCCCTACGGACCCAATTCAGTTGTATGATAAGAAAGCTAAAGCTGGAATTGTTGAATGCGCAGTCATTGTCAACAACAAACACAATTTCCATATTTAAAGCGCATTTCAAATGTTGTATAAGACCAATTGATAATAATATACATTTACAGAGTTAATTTTAGATAACGCTTCCATTGAATCAGTATGTACTCGATATCAAATTTGCAATGCTAATGATTGCAAACATTTGATGCCGTGCCTGGCACGTTTAGTTACACTACACTCGGCCATTCCGACTGGGTCATGATCTGTAAATTGGCCAAATTCGCGATGCTGGCATGTCAGTTTTTTCCTTTGTTCATTTTTCAATTAACACACGACAATTTCAATTGTGCATATGGGTCATGTAATATATAAAACCTATTTTAATCTGTACTTTTGTGGCGACATACAATAAGAATAAGCATAAAAGGTAACTTATTTATATGCATACTAAGTTGATTGCGATTAGTCTGCGTCACAGATGCCATTATAAACGACCCAATTAAATGCTGCGCCCATATTCTATAAATGAATGACTAATTACGTATTTAACTTGCTTTTGCTGATATGCAGGAAATTGAGACGAGCGAACCAATCAGCAATTGGAGTGTGAAATACCCAAGGGACGACAGGAATTTGGGACGCCATCGTCTAGAAGTGAGCGTGTCGGAGAAGACGTTTATATTGTGGTTTCCGGTGGCTGAGAATGCAGTTGCCCTCGCAGTGGTCAATACACTCAGCGGCAGTCTGCAGCTTATGCAGGATAAAAAGGTGCGCACACAGGATTTTGTGTCCACCCAGTATCCGGTAGACCATAGCATTGAACTGTGGCAAGCTGATTTGGACTATTTGAAAAGTAATAATTATTATATTAATACGTACTGGTTCGAAAACTGTACATATCTGGGCATGTCGCATGCCTATGACTATCAAGCAATATATCCCGATCCCGATCAATACTATAATATTGAGGCGCTGGTGGTGGCCTCACCTTTTCCGCTGCCAGAGCCAACAACATCGACAACAACAACCACAACAACCACTACAACAACAACCACAACAACGAGCACTACTACAAGCACCACGCCCGCAACTACAACGTCCACATCCACAACGCCCGCCACAACAACAACAACACCAGCAACAACAACTACAACCACAAAAGCACCAAAGCTGTCTCGACTTAAGCGCGACCTTAACCAAACCATGCACGCAAATGCTAAGCTGCTTGGACTCAATCTGGCAGCCGCTGTGCAGCAGGAGCTGCTGAAGCAAAACAGCAGTGGCAACGCATCCATGGCACTTGTAAATCCTTTGGGCGTCCGCAAGCTAAAGCTGCTGCCCGTCCCGGCACCGGCTTACAATTGTGTTGACGGCAACATTGTTGCCCAGGATCCAAACAATACCTATGGCTATTTTCAGCGACGTGTTGTCTCTAAGAGTAAGTGATCAAGCAAGGTTTTAAAGCAACTAAACATTATAATAAGATGCATTTCTTCAGCGCCCATCTCCAGCTTTGGTACGAGCGGCAAGAACTGGCTGCAGCATTGGGAGCTGATCAATCTACAAATCACATGCAAAGGCTCAGCGCCCTTTGAGGTGTGCATTCAGTATTACAATGGTGCGTATCCACGCGTATAAATTGTCCAATTTAGTGCCTTATTGACTTACCTATTCCCAAACTTTAGCGCCGTATAATGCCACGGGCAACGAAACGTGCAGCAGCTATGATATGTACGACAAGTGCGACTTCATCTTTGCGCGCTATTTTGCGGATAGCAAGACGATTCTGTTTTTTATACGCAACGAAGTCTCTGAGAGTGTCAATCAAGTTACTATTAACATCTATGAAGGTTGGCAAAGCACCTACTATTAAGCAAGATTGTTTTTTAAATGCGTGTTTTCCAATCTTCCAACAGCTAAGCGACAATCGCAGCTATCGGTTGTAGTTGTGCCTATTGCCTGCACCCTGGTAGCCGTTTGTCTGGTCATTTTCGGAGTGGCGTACTACATGCAGAGCCGTAATCGGTAAGTTCCCAATAGCCGAATCGTAGTTGCAACGAGTAACTGATTTTTTATACCTTCAGATTTACGGTAGAGGTGGCTGATTTTAATTTTGGTGATACGCAGTCTGTGGATATGGAATACAAGACATTCCAGCAGCGTTTGATCGACAGCATACGCGATGCGTGGCCATGGCCCAGGTGGCGTCGGTACTCGCAGTCCAGCACGGATCTCATGGCCGAGCAGCCGTCAAATTCCGGAAGCTTTGGCGGCAACGTTGGCGACGTTGACAGCAATTTGCGCTACAATACGTTCAACTAAAATTGAACACTTTTGCATAATTGTTATCTTTATTATTTAATCATATTAATTTAAATTTTGAGTTTTTAGTTCATAGTTTTGATTTCTTTCAATGGGTGCGTTTCGTACGTTTTAGTCATTTGCATTGTAAAGCAGCTTTTTTGTAGTGGGCAATAGCATCCTAATATTTGTTCTTGTCCCATTATTTTCACATTTACTCGTATTCGTGACCGTTTTCGTCCACCAAAACGCACACTCGCTCAGCAATTGCCAAACGACATGCAATATTAAATAGCAAATGGATAAATTTTATGAACGCAACTAATATTCTCATAAAATGTTGTAAAAGACTGTCTTTGTTCGAAAAAACAAGCAAAAGCAAGAAACAGAAAGAAGGAAATTAACGTATGCTACAAATTTGTTTCGTTTTAAGCGTAAGCATAATATATTGTCATGTTTGTAGACATAACTTGATGACAAAGACACAGCACATGCATATACAAAACAACCAAACACAAAAAATATATTATTCATTGTGATAGAACTAACATTATATTTGTATATTTAAAACAAAATCCTGGGCCATGATAAGATGCTGCTAAAAGTACATAAAGGCAAGTCTTGATGGGATGACACAGAATCAAATCGTATATGTGCAAATGGTTTGATTTAGATGAGTTGGATCAAAATTTTAATATTGATGGGATACGATATATAATTAATTTGTTTCCGATATTTGGGCCACATCTATTTATTATTTTGAAAATCGCGCGTTAACTACGCAGAAATGCGCTTGCCAACGCAAATTGCTCTGGTAATAAAATGCCCATGTAAATTTACAGATAAATTTTGCGTTAACAGAACACATCAAAACTAGTCTTACAATTTGTTTGGTTCCTGGCAAAAAAATGTTTTTAAACGATATTGGACAGCCTTTAATATTAGATCCTCATAAAACATATGGACCTTATGAGCAAGTAGGTAATATGATAGATCCTTTTTAATATTAATAAATATATTTGTAACTACATAGCACAATGGACCGATGCTGTTAACATCAGCCGCGTTCCAGGATCACAGAGTTCCTTCAAACTGGTGTGGGCGCATTATCGGCTCAGCAGATGATGTGGCTCGTTTCCAAAGCATAATACCCAAATCGAATCAGGGGTATAAATACGACGTCCTCAAGCCCAACGAACCAACCGAAATTGTGTACGACAAAACCAAGATCATGCTGACTTTGATACCAGCCGGACAGAACGAGGCCAATGAAAATGCCATCTTATATTATTTGAAAAGTCAGTGCCTCACATCTTTGTATTTATATAGCACATATAATCTACAACCGTTTGTTCTTCAGACGACTACATCAGCGCTCTTATAGCTGACAATTTGACCGGCTATTTAGATTTTATACCAAAGGCTGGTGCATCCCTTCATCGTGCACTTGGCGGCGGCATCGATGTCATGTATATTGACGATATATGCTATATGTCCGAGGACGAAGAAGCACTTGCACAAAGAGAGTATATTTTAGCTCTGGTACAGCTTATAAGGCCTAAATATTTGTACGGACTAAGATTAGACAAATTACCAAAGTGTTTGCTCAATCTGTGCGTTCAGAAGGATAAGTTGTTAAGCTACGATTAATCACAATAATTGTCACCCAGAAATACCGTAAAATTTTTAATTTACAAGTTAACGCAATCGGGTATTGGTAGGTAACTAAAAGCTTTAACTAATTTTAACGCCGCCGTCGCCAAACTTGGATTATGCCTTGGCTGCCTTGGCCTTGCTTTTCACTTTCTTAACACGCTTAAGACCATCCATTTTGCTCTTCATAAACTGTGAGTACATCGCCATCATTGTGGGCACGTCTCCCTGGCGAACCACTGTGGAAATCTGTTGTTTGATAAACAAGTAAGCTGTTAAGTAGCAGAGTATATTAATAAAAAGGTTTGTTTACCTTTTTGGATTTGAATTGGGCACGCATCAGGCACATGTATGTTTCTGGTTTGGGCAGAGGTTTTTTTTCTGCGCGAGGCACGGGCCGATCATGCCCATCGTCTGTGCGTTTTAATTGGAAAAAATAAAAACGCATTTTAATTAGAGAAGTCGCATGCGGGCAGACCTGCTACTTACATCGTTTAAATGTTATCGTGAAGGAAGAATTGTCTTTCGCCTCATTGGCAATCTTCTCCAGGCGCAGTATGAACTGTGAATAAATGCAGCGTTATTGAGAATTTTGGGTTAAATGGATTTATTTACGTTAGAATTGTCGAGCAAAACCATTTCGTGGCAGATACTAGAGCTAGCGTAAAGTGACTTGTGCTCTGTGGCTTATTTAGTACATTATTTTATGGAATGTAACCCAACATTGCCAACAGACTGTTAACTAACATAAGTTCTGACGACACAAAAAGCATTAGAGCTGCCCACTTGCATATGCTGTTAAGTTGGCAGGGCTGGCATTCGGTCTTGCTTCGCCAAAAAAAATTTACATTAAAAATCGTAAAAATCTACGAAAACTTACAAGTGCAGGCAATCAGCTAGGCTGTTGAACGCCCAAACACTCACAAAAGTTGGCATCACCGCAGCCGCATACCCAACGCTCCCAAGATTTCACAACCAGCGTGTACTGGCTGATGGTGTAAGCAGAAACGATCGACCGACTCGACGACCGCCAAAGGAAGCGCCCCCGCCCGCCCACGCCAGTAGTAGCAGTAGCCGTAGTAGGCAACGACAATAACAAATTCTGTGTTAGAGCACAACCTGCAAGCCCCCTGGCAGTAGTCAACAAAAGGCAGCCCACGACAACAATCTTGCAAATATGGTAAGCACGCGTAGCCGGCCTCCGGCGCAGCTCAGGACGATGTGTTGATGCTGGGCAACTTGCGCGTCATTAATGCAGACTCACACACACCCACCCAAACACACACACACGCACACACACACACACACACCAACACACACAAGGTCGTGAGCACGGTGAATAAGCAAAAGCCGCGCAACGTCGCCGTCGTCATCGCTGCTGTTGTTGCAATGAACTTTGACCGAAAACATTGTTACTACTTTCTTACAGGACGTGTTCCTCATGATCAGAAGGCATAAGACAACCATCTTTACGGATGCCAAGGAGAACACATCAGTTGTTGAACTGAAACGCATGATCGAAGGTAAGTGTACCAATATGTATTTCTCTTTGCTCTGTATTCGCCTGTATGTGTGTGTGTGTGTGTGTGTGTGTGTGTCCGTGTGTGTGTCCGTCTGTGTGGGTGCGTGTGCGTATGTGTTGAAGTGTTATTCCTATTTTTAGATCACATTTTTGATTATTAAGTAATTTTATAATCATTGGCAGGCATTTTGAAAGTGTCACCTGGCGATCAGCGGTTATACAATCAGGACAACGATGTCATGGAAGATGATCAAACGTTGCAGGACTACGGTGTTACGGTATCAACGGCAAAGGCTCAAGCCCCAGCACAGTTGGGCTTAACATGCAGGTGAGCTACGATTGATGCCCATTCCCTGTTATTCCAGTTGCCGTTATGAAAGCCGCCCTTTGAGTCACGCTGATAAGCGGCTACCGTTGTTGTTTTTTGTTCTATGTACATATAAGAGATGGACGCGTGTTTGATTTTTCTAACACGACACGATACCAACACGAGTAACAAATATGTTCAAATATATCATTAACTCAACACGACACGCACGACTTTTACCAATGTCTTTTGTTTGCTATCTACTTCAAAGTGAAAGAAACAGCATTATTGTAAATCAAATTAAATTAAGCAAAAGTATTGTCCAGTTTAAATGTCAACGTAAGTTATATCTTACGCGACACGTGTAGAGTCCTGCGTTGTCGTGTCACAAAAGACTACACGACACGAGTCCAGCTCTAGTATGTATGTGATCGTTTGGTGCTCTTAGCGCCGCACGTGTGCCTTAGTTGTTATTATTCAGTGATTATTCATTTAACACTTTTCTAATGCGCTTTCTATGCTCGAAGGAACGAAATGGGTGATTTTGAGACGCTCGATATCACCCCATATTCAGCACCGCCCGACTTACCAGAAGTGATGAAGAATCAAGAGGCCTCTAATGGACAGGAACAAGTCGCATAAAGTGAAAAGAAGCATCAAAATCAACAACAGCAACAACAGCAACAACAACAACAATACCATCATCAACAATAACAACAGCAGCTACTACTTGGATTCACAGCCGCTGCTGCTGCTGCTGTCGCATGCGAGACAAACCTAATGCTGAGAGTCAAAATAACTATTGCTCGCTTGAACCCCACAGTCAACTCTCTCGACGCAATGCTAAATGTTTTGAATTGTACTACAATTTCTACTCTGCCTGGTCAAAAAACAGCAACAGCAACAATAGCTAATTATGTATGCATTTTTTTCGTTGGTTATAGCAAGGAACAATTTAAATAATATGATTCAAAATTATAATTTGAGATGGGGATTTGATGATCCTACATATTTAAAATTAACCATTTGTTTGTTTCTTAAGGAATTTGTACGAATTTGTTTAAGAGAAAAATAGATATACTACACAAAATTTTAATGAAAATTTATGAAATGAAAGTCACACTTGAAATAGCTTATAAAAATGGCAATTGATGATAATTTGATAATTGAGCAAACGGTGAATAATTTAAAATATTGGGATTTAAATTTATTATAATTTATAATCAAATTATGATTATTATTATTATTATTGTAATAATAAGATTTAATTATTATTAAAAAGGAAAAAGAAAATCTAAATTACTAATCACTATCATCCATTCCGGAACCGGCGGCTGCCGTCACAGCTGCCACTTCTGCATCATTAGCATCCGTCACAGCTCCCTCGTCCTCCTCGGCGCTATCGATAAACGACGCGTTGCTGCTTTGCTGCAGCTCCAAGTGCTCCAAATACTCCTGAAGACGGTCCTGGAAGAAGTTAATGTACGTTTGCTTCTGCTGCGCAGTGGCCGGAAAATAATGCCCTCCACTATGTTCGAGCACTTCCACGTTCTTAAAGTGAGCGGCCAGCGATTCGCTCATATCCTTGGGAATGATCTCATCCGTCAGCCCGTAAACGTGTAGGGTGGGAATTGTGATGCGTTCCTCGTAAGCACTCATGTGCACCAGACTGCCAGATATGAAGCCGGAGCTAAGCACAGCAAATTCGGGTCGAATAGAGGTCACTGGTGGGGAAGCAGAGGATGTCAGTAAATGGTTAAGCCAAGAATAGAACACTTACATTTCTTTTTGGCCAGACCACAAATCAGTCCCACAAAACAGGCGCCTTGGGAAAACCCCAGAAGCCCTTGAAATGGTCCCTGTGTCTTCCAAGCATCCTCGACGACGCGTAAACTCTCTTGGAATCCGTACGCCGGTCCACTTTTGTTGGTGCCTTTAAATGTGCCATCATCCTTGTTGGCCCACCAGCTGCGCTGCTGCTCCACTGGCTCTGCCGATGGTTCTAGTGGGGCAGCTACGTGAGGCGCTGAGATAAACACAAACTCGGCATATTTGCCGGCAAACTTGCGAAACGAACCCAATTTGTTTTTGAATGAATCCGCTTGAATTTCAAGTAATATGTTTAAATGTAATGGCACCACCATTGTTACAAAAATTCAGCAGTACGAACCATCTTGGCGGTATCCGTGCAGGCAAAGAACTCGCACCTTTTCTGTGATCTCCACCTTGGCGGCAGAAGATGCGGAGGCACCACTACTCGCTCGGCTTGAGCCAGCAGTCTCTGATTCGTTGTTGGTCATATTGGAAAGAGTAGTCCCAGCTGCAAAAAAGCGCCACAAGAAAGACTATCAATGTTTTTTGAGGTTAAACGTCTGAACAGCTGATATGCGAAATGCTAGAGATGAAACTTTCAGTTCATTTAGGTCATTCGTTTGAGTTGGTTCAAAAAGCATAAAAATACCGATGGTGGCAAATGAATTAACTTGATGGGGATGTACACAATACTCAAAATCAAGCTGATGCTAGCTTAAGTAACTGATGAACCCATCAAAACTATTTCATTAAAAGTTAGTCATATTTACATAAAGATTAAAGTTAACTAGGTGTGAACCTTGTATATCCTTTTTAAATACATTTTTTTGCGCCAATACGAATATACATCTCACTTTTGCATGCGCATGTCTCTTCGATATACCCTTAATTGAATACACGTTTCGACTCTGTCGCACACTTTGCGTTGGCGCCATCTGTCAAGGAAGTAGTCTAGCTTAATGTAAGGCTGGCGTCATCTGTTGAGATATTTTAATATAATGGCGCCATCTGTGCGAATGTATTCGAGTTAAAATCTCATTCAGCAAAGCAGTTAAGTTAACATTAAAGGACATTTAAGGGACTAGACTCATCAGTCGAATATTAGGTACACCTTGAGAACTTCCTACTTCTCTTTGAATATTATCCGTAATGTAACAGAAACAGAAAGTGATCTGAGACCTTAAAAACTGAAAGAAATTGATTCAAGGAAAAAAGGATAATTGATTCGAATGCCATGTGCTCATTTTAGTCTGTTAGGAACAAACATCAAAATGACCGAAATTCTTGAATTGAAATTCTAAACTGGAATCTGTAATTAGAGCATTAATTGGACAAATTGTTGTAACCCATAACATATGCAATGTTTACCTTTATGTCCAATATTTCTGTGCTTTTGGCCTGTCGTCAGCCTCACCCCTCACCCCGCCCGTTACGCGTTTTGTTATATTAATTTGCTGATTTATTAGCATCGGCCCATCAGATGGCAGCGATAAATTTAAACGCAATTTAATGAATGCTTGCGTATTTCGCATTTCATTCGGCCATTGTTGAGGTTGAGCTTGAAATGTTTTAACGGCAGGCATTCGCCAGTTATGCGTAAATTGTAAATATTTATGTGCTTCACGCAATTGTTACAATTTGCAATTGTGTGCGTGCTTTATGTGTAAATGTGTTTAATGCGATCAAATAAATAGAAAAATGCGTTTCCGGCTGCAACTTATTACGAATTTACACGCATTGAAGCGAACAACTGGCAAACCCACAAAAATGAAGAGCCAAATAAAAATGCATATGTATGTGTGTAGATACATTGAGCTACCGCAGAAGCACAACTTTGTACAACACACACACACACACACAAAAATAGAGAGTGAGAGAGAGAGAGACAGAGGGAGTCGATAGAAAACTGTTAAATATTTTATGCTGCTGCTATTTCACGCTTGTAAATCACAAACAAAGCCACAGACAGCCGGCCAGGGCAGCCTTTAAATGCGCATAAACCAAAAAGTTGCCCAGCATTTCCTGCAGCACCGTGCTGCTTAGGCCCAGAACCAGGCCCAGGCCCAGAACCAGGCCCAGAGCCAGGCACAGACTGAACCCCAAACCTCATATGTCTGCCCTTCACTCGCTGTCAGTGTTTAGCAGCGAGCTGCAGCTCTGTATATGAATCTGTATCTGTATCTGTATCTGTATTTGTAAATGTATTTGTATCTGTATCTGTATCTGTATCTGTATCTGTATCTGTATCTGTATCTGTATCTGTATCTGTATCTGTATCTGTATCTGTATCTGTATCTGTATCTGTATCTGTATCTGTATCTGTATCTGTATCTGTATCTGTATCTGTATCTGTATCTGTATCTGTATCTGTATCTGTATCTGTATCTGTATCTGTATCTGTATCTGTATATGTATCTGTATCTGTATCTGTATCGGTAATTGTATCGGTATCTGTATCGGTATCTGTATCTGCATCTGTATCGGGATCTGTATCTGTATTTGTATCTGTATCGGTGTCTGTATCTGCATCTGTATCGGGATCTGTAGCCATGTGGTCATGTGGCCGGCAAACAGACGTATTAAATATTTAAATCAAATTCCAGCGACTGGAATTCAGTTGCGATTGCAAGACGTTGCAAATGTTTGTCAGGTGCTGGCATCGGAGCATTCAGTTTTCGAATCAGAATAGTGTGAAATAAATGAATAATCGTAAATCACATTAAATGCATTGGTGTATTTGCTGGGGGCATAAATATCTCTGACAACATTGAAAGCGCATTTCGGGTTTGAGGTCTTTCGGTTTTGGCAAGCACCTGACTTATCGCCCAGGTGTTGATGAGTTTATTGGTGCCTACGGCCACAATAATGCAACACAATAAATTGCAATTTAACGATATATATTTAACATTCCTTTGATATATAGTTATTACTCTTATTGACGTCCGTACAATAACTAGGTGGTCAATTTATGGTGGTAATATCTCAAAATAATGTATGCTAATTGAATTGATTAAATGAGTGACTTTTACTGTACTAAAATGTTTTTATTGTGGCTTTTCCAATATATTTAGAGTACTTATATGGACAGTTTGCCGTATCGAAGCCTCACTGTACTTAGCCACCTGCTAATTCCTTTAGCTGGATTTCAATTCTTGCCATTTATTTTCAGCTAAATTAGCCAAATGCCTGCACTTACTTCGACTCTGGCACAGCTCTGCGCCTTCGAAGTGAACGAATTTTAACAACAAATCAATTTTGTTTGCCAGATTGCACTTTACGTGACTCAATTGCTAATTGCCTCATTTGTAGCAAGAATTAAGCAAACTCAATTGGTTCCAAAAACAACAAAGTGCCCAACGAATTGGCTAGATGGAACGAAATATAAGACGTTGCAAAGTGCTGCTGGCATTTTTATGCAATAAGCTTGAGAGGCTTTATTAAGAGTACAAAATACTAGTCCAGATCAGGCTCTGGCTCTATTTCGAAGATCTTCAGGGCACACGAGTTCCGCACTGTCGCCAAATCGAGCATTTAGAAGTGGGAAGTGGGCGTCCATGGTTGTACGTGTCAAAGTTTAAGTTTTTTTCGATTGGCTTCTAAAAGATTATTATTGAAGCTCTATACAATTGAAATTACTATTAACGAATTTTAGAGGAGTTCCACTCCCAAGGTCGGAATATGCGTGAAAACATGTAAAATTGAGCCGTTATGTTTTTTGCACTAAATACGCTTTCTTAGATCTGCATAAAAGTCTGTTAAAGACGTGCTTCGTCCACATCAAACTGCTGCTAAAATTGAAAAGGTCACCTGGGCATGCTCGTTAGCATTTTATCATGTTCGTACACTCAGTCGAGCTTATTTAGTTGCACTCTATCTTCTTTTCCCTTCTCTTTTTCTTTCCCTTTTCTTTTTAAGTTTTATGCTAAGTTGTAAGTTTGTATGCTATATTTTATAGTTTCTTGAAGGTTTTCAAAAGGTTACCATAAATAAATATTCGCTCTAAATGTGATGCATTCTCTCTTCTAAAAAGATTAAGCCTTAGATGATTGTATTAGTCTTCAAGCAGCAGCTGTATTCTGTCTCTAAATCGATCTATGGAAATAAGATATTTGTGCGCATGTATGTGATACACATTTACATGTACATTATATTTCCATGTTCAATTATATAAATATAGGAATATTCAAAATTTGAAGCAATTCAGACATGGACTCGAGCTTAGCCTTGGGAAAATAGTTCCGTTCAAGGCTTTGCTAAGCGGCTTATAAATGATATCAGAAGCTGAACAATAAATAGAAAGAACGAACAATACAAAATGCATCCAAATACAGGACATTATGGGATTATTATTTTAAAAGCATGCAACTCCTCAGTGCACATGCCTCTGTGCGCATGCAAACAGAATAATTGCTTAAAAGCAATTATTATTTAATTAGCAGAGCGGCATAAACAAAACGCAACAAAAGCCGCGTTGAAATGTGGCACAAGTGGCCAAACCAAAAATGGGAAAACAGAATGAAAAACTGGGCAAAAAAAGGAAAATGAACGGCGCGGCATTAAAATCGATCTCATTACTTAGCAACGGGCAGCCGCAAAAAGTCGGCTGCAGCGGGGTAAGGTGTGCGCCAGTCGAAAAGTTTAATAACTGAAAATACTCAAAACACAAACCACAAAAGTGAAAATCTCTTAGAAATGTCCAGTAGGCAACAAAACAAAAAATACCTATCAAAACAAAACAAAAGCGACTCGAGAAATCAAAAGCAAAACTCAATCAGGCATTAAACATTAAACAAAAAAAAAAGCAGAAGAGACCCCAAAGCCAGCACGCCCTCCTCCCAACGCCCCATGCCCCAATTTGAGGGCTGGTCAAGAAAATAGCACGGCCAGTGGGTGAGCCGTGTGCCTAGGCAAGGGCCAGAGCAACGGAAGCGGAAACAGTACAAAAGTGAAGTTAAAGTCAGCTGGCCTCTCAGCCTCTCAGACCAGCATAACGGACGCCATCTTTGGACTAGTGCATTTCCGGTTAACAAAAAGGACATGGAAAAATGTTTTAATTTCTGACTGCTGCAACCGAATACCCAAAAGGCAAAGTTCATAAACTCCGACCAGCTCTATGCCTTTGCATGTGTCTTGCATTTGCCTTGGTTTAAATTTCCGTTTTTGCAGCATTATAGGCAAGGCTCTGCAATATCTGGCCAAAATGTTTTGTGTTTAGCTATCAGGTGAACCAGATATTTATAGAAAATATGCGGAGCTAAGTTCTGTATCAAATAGTAATTACAGCTCAATACAACTGAGACACTTGATTCTGTTGTGCTCCAAAAAGTATGCTACGATAAATTTCCAGCTCTTACTGCTGTTCTCTTATGCTACAATTTGACTAATATGTTTAAGGATTTGCTGCCAATCGGCAATTGATTATAGCCAATTTGCAAAATGGCACAAAAATATACTCAGCATTGGCATTTAAATGAATAGTGCTTATGGCTGGGCTATATAGATATGTGTTGGTAATCAACTTTTGCTAATCAGGCTGAGAATTTTTCAATTTGTTCTATGCAAAGTTCTGAGCAACTTTCATTTGTTGTGCAGCCAAGCATATAAATAGATTGGCTTGCCTTTAAACGCCCCCCATTTGTTGCCTTCGACTGGCCCCAAAGTGCTTAAATACCCTTTCCAAGGGTGCCTCGATTGGGCTACGAATTGGGCAACGGAATTTAAAATGCATTTAGTAATCAATTCTGGATTTATGTTCAGAAAATAAAGTCATCTCTTAATTTGTAAAGAAAACTCGTTAAATAATTTAATAGAGTCTTAAGCGATATTGTTGGTAAATTTGTTTGCACTAAACCAAGTTTTTTTTTTAGCGTGAATAATCTGTTTCCGAGCTTGATTAAAACTTATTTGCCTTCAGCATAGTTATTTGCTCTGTTTAATGCTGATGTCGGCATGCAGCAAAGGAACAAAGTGAAGCCACAGCCACATTTGACTGGAGCCGCAGTAAAATCACCTGCCGCAGCCACGGCTGGCCAAAAATCGATTAACTGCGGCTTCTCAATTAGCGCCTGTCGTGGTGCATCTCAGCTGGCTCGCAAGAGCTGCTTTAGCAATTAATTACATATAATATATAATACATATGCATATTTATAGGCAGCCCAATCAAAGTCCTGCAACTTTAATGCGTGTCATGTGCGAATAGTTTGGCAGCCAATAATAATACATAATAGGACTAACAAAAGCCGGAAAAGGCACGATGTTCACGTACATTGAACAGGATGGAACGGCCTAATGTATGCAATCCGGGAATTGGTTGTTTTTGTTGTTGATTGTTGTTGTTGTTGTTGCAGGCCATAAGTTCGTTTGGCCAAGCGAAATGCGGCCACTAGCCATTGGCTTATCGGTTTGGGCCAATTGGCCAAATTAAATCATTTATGCTGTGTATTTAAATGCTCAGCTTACGCTCAAAGCCAGCTGTAAACGTAAACGTTAACGTAAACGTAAATGCAAATGCAACGAGGCACATTGCGCAGACCAAAAAGCACCCAATGCATACAAATTAACCAATTTGCACTTGAGAATGCGAATGAACGAAGCCAGCCAAAATCAGTTTTCAATTAAGAATTGCATATTTTTACAGGCAACCGCAACAATAACAACAAAAATGTAAACAGCTTAACACACATTTAACACACATTTTACACACATTTTACAAGATGTGTCCTACTATGGCCAAAATGCAATTCAATTAAATGTTCATTCCTTAAGCATATTACCATGTCGGCCTGCTTGCGACTGCTACTTAATTTAAGCAGCTGCTTTTGTTTGTGCACTGGCAGATGGCTCCTAGCTACTCGAATCCAGCTACTCTCCACCTATCGTCCAGCGCCTTTCAACTCCGCTTTAACGCAAACAAGCTAAAAGCTTTGCGCCATGTGTGCCACAGCAGCAACAACATGGGCAAATGAACATATAAAATGATAATATCCATTTGTCTGTTTGTTGTTGGTCTTGCCGGATCGGAAGATATCCTGTAGTCTGCTTTTAAAAAGCTTTAGGGCACGGTAACCATCTTAGCTATATTTATATTTATGCCAATACTAAAAACAAAAGTGGTATCAAGCCCGCTTCCTAAGAGGGATCAACGCCCTCGTAGGGCAGTCGTTGCTCTTGTGTTCTGCTCTTCTACACTCTAAGTGCGAACTTCCTTATGAACAGCAGCAAAAAAACTAAAAAACAAACCGACGCTAAATAACCAATCGGTTCTTCACATAGACAGACAGACCTTGTCGTACAGGGTATTACAACAACTGGCAGCGAAACCTTTAAGCGGATTTTGTTGTAGCTGCTGTCTACTTTGGGTTGCCATTGGCAGCGCTGACAATTTTAATTGATTTGCATTCGACAAACAGAAATTGCATGACACATTTTGAGGCAGCGGCAACTGTGGCAACACTGTGGCTTAGTGGCCGTCCAATGGTTTTTAGTTGAATCCACATTTCAGTTGATTTTGCCCAGCGACCGGACCGAGTCGAAATGTTCGCTGACAGGACGCAGACTGTGATTAGCAGCTAACTTAATGAATATTAAAAACTATTTCTAATTGTGACTGACAATGAATCCTCAACATGTCCGTGTAAAGTTAAAGGTCCAATTACCATCAGCTAGACATGAAAATATGCTCGTAACTATTAAATGTCACACAGAAGAGATACTTCATCTAATAAGAACTAAGAACCATAACCAATTATCTAGACATGTAAGTTTAGTTTAGTTAAGTTTAGTTGTAATATATCTTGGTATATCAAAGTTCGCAATAGAAGGTACCTTTCAGTTGCGGGTTCTTTTCGTCCCCTTTTATTTTGTGGCCTCTGAAGATGGGTTTAGTTTGATAATATGAAACATCTGCCTCCCTTTCGAGGGTTCATATTCCTCTTTTAGAATGATCTTAGGGAATATAAAGAATAGCTTTAAGAACATTATTTTTAACTATTGAGAGATTTTCCTGAAATCGATAGGTTTCGATTTTCAGCCCGAGTTTTATATGCAAGGAATCTGCTATTCGGTCCCAATCGACTAGAGCACTCGTGTTTTATTTGTTCGTTGTTTGTTTGTCAATTGGACAGGAAAAAATTCACATCGTTAAAAAATTTGCAGACATATTGCAGACATTTTTTTCCATCAAATTCAATTCAATCACGTGCCAATGATCAATCTATGCTGTCAATGCGTGAATACAATGTTGATGCCAAAGGAATCATGAACATCAATACACTCACACTCACACGCACACACCCTACTATATGTGTGTGTATGTGTTGTTTACTGCAGTCAGAGCTGATTGAATGACTTTTGACATTAGTGCGCCATGTCGTTAATCAAAATGCTGTGGGGACCACAAGTAGATTTAGGGCAAATCACCTAAAAGCCAAAAGTCAACCAAATGCTGGGCATATGCCTCACATTTGTAAGTGTGCGTGCTAGTGTGTGTGTGCGACAGACACAGTCCTTATGCGCCTTAAAGGATTTACCTTTGCCGCCAGACTCAAAAGACTGCACTCTCAGCTCCTAGAAATGAGTCTATCTGTGGATCTTAGTTAACTTGAACGCAATAAAAATCTCTTTATGACCCACTCAAGGACACATGTAGGTCCAGCCAAATGACAGTCATACACATGAGGAAGTCGCATCGACTTGTTTCTCTGTTCTGTTGTGTGTGCTCATTAAGCGTCTTCCGCTTGCAAATGTGCTTATGTGTGTGTGTGTGAGTGTGTGTGTGCGTGTGCGGGTAGTACATAAAGCACATACTTATGCAAATGTAGCACTTGCTATGCGCTTGGCCTGCCCCTTGTGCCGCCCCTCTCCCCGCTGTTGTAGATGCGTGTTCATTTGCTCAACAAACTGTTTGTTTGCCTGTCTGTTTGCCCTTTAGTCCGTCTGGCTGGCTGTCTGCACGTTTTGCGTGGCGCATGCATTTCATAGCAAATGTGTAAGCAACCACACACGCACACACGCACACTCACACACACACACAGATATAGATACAAACGCACAAAAACCTTGGTATATGCGCTGTGGAGCGGCCATATGCCAGCCAGCTCCAGTTAAATTACGTACCCTGATCTGCCCCATTCTTCTTGCTCTTGTTGCTGTCAGTTGCATAATTATGTCACGTAAGCTTAAAGCAGTTAACTCACATATTGCCATCTAGTAGCGATTCTATTCTCAACTCTGTAGAAGCACAACAACAAAAACAACAACAACAATGACAATGGCCCACAAGTGTCCTTTTAGAAGATGATGAGCTGTTGGTGCGACAGATTTGGGCCACATACTGTTAATGTGGCAAACACATTGTTTGTTGGTATTGCGGTGAGTGCGTATACGCCCCATCGGCCGACAAAATGCTCAGCTGCTGCGTTGTTGCTCCTGCAATGTTAATTGAGCTGAAAATCACTTAACCCACTTAAAATTCTGCAGTTGCACACTGCACAAAAATAAAGTAGCTAAAATTGAGCTTAGCCCAGAAGCACTGCAATGTCAGTGAAAACTTTTGCATTGTTGAGGGCAGCGCCAGGACAAAGGAATTTTTTGGTTTTGTACACACAGGTTATTTGGTCACTTTAATTGTTTAATGTGAATGTTCTAGTCAAAAACAAATTGACAAAAGTGTATGCCGAAATTCACTTCTAAAGTAAGTAAGTAATATATGCCACGTCTCCGAATTAGGTGTTAAATTCAAAATACAAAATGCCATATTAATGACTTTAGGTAAAAGCATAAAGAATATTTTACTTAGTTTTGCCAAAGTCCAACAATCCGTTTCGGCCAAATCTCGTCTGAATTTTACATTTTACACTGCTCAGCCACTTGTTCCGGAGATGCTCTATGCTTAACTCAATGCTGAATTGTGTTGTTTTTAAATATTCAGCTACTACTGGCAAAACAAGTAAGAGGTTCTAGTCGGGAGCTCCCGACTAGGGGATACCCAGAATCCTCTTCTTCCAACACCAAATGCAAATATATATACTATTCTAGAAGCTACATGTCAAGTTTGGTGACCCTAGCTCTTATTATTTACCAAAATTGCTCAAAAAACAGGATTTCGATATCGATTTTACTTGGAAACGGCGCAAGTTATCGAATATCGGAAACAAACTCGATCTGCGAGGTAGGACATACAGCTAAAATTTCAAGTCTCTAGCTCTTATAGGTTCTGAGATCCTTGCGTTCATACATACGGACGGGCGGACAGACGGACGAACGGACGGACGGACTGACGGACGGGCGGACGGACGGACGGACAGACGGACATGGCTAGATCGACTCGGCTGTTGATGCTGATCAAGAATACACATACTTTATGGGGTCGGAGATGCTTCCTTCTGCCTGTTACATACATTTGCACAAGTATTTTATACCCTTTTTACCCATTTTTATGGGTTCAGGGTATAAAAAGAATGCGCCGATTATTTTTAACAAGCACCTCGTCGGGTCTTTGTTGTTGTGCTATTTCCCGCGAATTATTTATGAAATAGCTGAGTAGTATGTATATGAGTGTCGCGTTCTGTTGCAGGTATTGTTTTGGGCTCACTAATAGCTCAAAGAATCACAATTGCAAAGCGGCACTTGGAAACTCATCCCAGCTTGGCCAACTAACTGTTCGAGGTATTCAAATGGAGCAAATTTGATCTGAAAGCGCATATAAAGTCGACTTTACTTTGCTTTGGGCAACAGTTAAAAGTTGACAATCAGTCAGAAATATTTACGATATTCACACACAGAAAAACCACCAGCAGAAATACTTTTCGAGATGCCGCAGGACGAACACTAAAAGTTTGGTAACTATTTGCCAGATTATGCTGAGTATTAGTTAGCTAACAGCCATAAGCTATTTATGAGTAAAACCCCAATGAGAGCAAATGGAAAGCACTTCCGAGCCTGGCGCTGGCAATTGCCCAACTTTGCTGGCTAAAGTTTTCTGTAGCTGCCAATTAAACTCAAAAAAGTTCACATTTCCCCAATAATTTGATCAATGAGTTATGACTGCAAATGTTAGTAGCTATCAAAACGCCATATGGCTAATAAATTGCCAGCTAAATTATATACCAAAAATTATAAACAGACGTCTACTAAGTGCACCCTAGGTAGACAGAATAAGTTTTATAGGCTGCGCCACACAAGTCAAACAAGCCGCAACAAAGGGCGAAACAAAGTCCACAAATAAAAAAGTTTCAAAGTTTAAAGTATGTGTTTATTGTGTGCAGAAAACTTAAAAGCTGTGAACCTTTTATCAAGTAGGAAGAGTAGGAAGTAGGAAGGGAGTACTTAGTGAAAACGCAACTTTCGCAAATGTTTTTAGGTTTTTTCAATGATCAAATATAAATATCAGTTAAGTCCAACCATAAACAAAATGGGAATGAAGCTGCGCGTCAAGAAGTTTCAATTAAAATTTGTAATTTAAGAACGAGTTCATCTGCAAAATTCGCATTGCGTAAAAGTCACAAGTGTGCATATTTGATTAGGAAAACTGCAAGATAAATGTCAAAACTTGAACAACTTTTGCCATATGTAAATTGCTGAGGCCAAAGAGGATTTTCATTTCTTTGAATAATTTGTCAGAAGTATTTGACATTTGTGGGGCTGAGCAGCAAGCACAGAAATGATTAAGACCAAACGAACCCAGACTTATTATGCAACTGTCTTGTCAGCTTTGAAGTAATCTGCTTCTATACAGTACACAGAACCGAGCCTATGGCAATCTCAAGCCCAAACAATTTCCAATGCATTCAGACTAGTTACACAGAAACTGGCACATTTTCCACAGGAAAAGTCTACTTACTGCACAGTACAGTATTTTGACTGAAGACAATGCACTAATACCACATGCACTATTGTGTGTTTGCCTATTATGTGTTAATATTTGAGAGACTGCAATTTGAATCCTTCGGTTTGGTCCACGCACAGTCTGTTGCAGCAGCTGTGGTTTTAATTTGTGGTTCTTGCTCGCTGCTATTGACAGGCAAGTAAATTGTTTGCCTTTCGGTTTATTCAAGCGTAAAATGAACTCTTTCAAAGCATATAAGATTATATAATCATACAAAATATTGTTTACAGCACAAAGCACTTCTTAATTGTTGCAAATGAAAAAACTCGCCTTTTAATTGATTACACAAAAAAAAAAAATGTATTCTTTTTGTGCAAAAAAAACACATGTTAAAATTGTAATTTACAAATTCGTTTGTGATGCGCTAAGAGCAATTATCGGTAACAGTTTTTGCAGTTTTTTAGCTGTGCACCAATTGCTGGCTTAATGGATTAAAAGGGTCAAGCGGTATTTTTTAAAATTATTATTTTATGTGTACAATACTTTTAATCTAATAAACGAAAGAATTACAATGAATTGAAGCTTTCAGATAAATTATATTTCACTAACTGTAACGAGCACAACCTAAGCACGGCAAACAGAGTACTTCAACTTTAACTGGATGCTGAATTAAATGATCAATATAATCAAACATTTATTACGAGCTGCCTTCAGCTGTACAATTGACATAAACAGCCCTGTCAGTATTTTAATCATGAAACTTTGAGACCAAAACTGTTATCAGCAATTCGGTGAGTGCGACTTCGACTATATAAAGACAGAAATTCGTGTTGTCATTCAATACGGTTTGAATTCAGCTGAAAACTTTCGCTGGCTGCGAAATGAGAAGTAATTGTAGATAATTATTTGGTTATACAAGACAGTTTAGAAAGAGACATTGTCGCTATTTGATGACTCAAGACAATTGCCATTTGATTGTTTTAATGGTGTGCACGTGCCACAAATGAACAATAAATTTTGTTATACGCAGCATTGTAGCAATCGGTGCACGTTGCAAAGTGTTTTATGTGCACGCGGCGTATGCGCGATATTGCCAGCTACAACTACATCGACTTGCAAGCAGCAAACTAACTAAATGTGTTACAAATACAAACGAATTGAGCTGAGTGCAAAGACAACCGAGCCAAATTCAGCAAGTCTTGTCTTTAATGCTATTTACTGCTGCTGTAGAGAATTTTCATTAACTTTCGCTGTCTCATTTCTGAGGTATTAGCTTGGGCCAACCGCAAGCAGGCGTCGAAGTTTACACAAAAAAAAAAACAAAATCGAGAGCAGAGAAACTAGTCCTAGCTGAAGAACAAGTAAGCGAATAGTCTCCACTAACCAATCAACTGTGGCTAACTTTTGGCCACAAAACTTGAATTACAATGGAACCGGGCGCCAAGCAAGCCAAATTTATTAAAGTAGCTGCTTAAATGGCCAAAAAGCAACTTGCACAGCACAGCATAACAACGAGCCAGGGTCAGGAGCAGTAAACTGTGCGACACAAATGAGAAATCAAATAAATACTCAATCGAGCGTAAAGCATTCGATGTGACGGCGCCAGCGGGTGCAAATAGTTGGGGCAATTTGTATTGGCAAAGGGTGAAGCATGCACAAGGTGTTAGGTGATACGACTAGCTGAGCAAGGTTAAGTATACGCAGTGTTGTGCGGTTGACCAACCAATGTGAGCAACTGGCAGCTATCATCCAATGTTATCTACAGTTCACAACTGTCCACTATCATCATCATCATCATCGATGGTTTTGCAATCTTGTTACAACTTGCTCTTTGCTAAAAGTGTTAAGCGCTTGTCCTTATCGCCTTTCAAGTGTTTTATAAAAGCTCAAACTTTTCACGCTGCTCAACGTGAGCAGAGTTTTAATTTTTGTAAAAGTCGACAACAGCTTACCACACATTTATGAGTTAGACATACAAGTATACTTCTATTCAACAACTATGCCACTAAGCGCGGTAAGCAGGCGCTTAGTGGGCTGCCTCAAGCTAATTTCTCATAAGCATTGCACAAGCTGGCAGCCCGCGTGCAAAATGGCGCAGAAAATTGTTTAAAATTTTCCTTAATACAGTTTGTCACATGAACGTCTATAGATCTGCGCTTATGTGTGCTTGGGTGGGCGTATGTGTGCTTTTGAAGGCTGTGTGGATTGTTTATTGGCGCGTGTGCTTGCGTGCTGGAAATTCATTTAGAGTATTTATAAGCAAGCATCGTCTTGCATATTTAATATAATTTGCAACACAAAGTTGCCATCTTTCCATTTGCTGATCAGCCAATGCTTAGCAACAAGAACCGGAGGATACAAAGCTTTTATTTATTATACTAAATGTCAATTTAGAATTTTGCATTCGACTTTGTTAAGCAAACAGTCCCAGCCCCATTTCTAGCCTTTGCATATACCCTATAATGTGGTCTCTGTTGAAGTTTAATGCAAATACCGTATACAGAGTCGGCATTTAAGTAACCCCCATCAACAACCAGATCCCTAGACAACAACCGTGCACGATGGAAAAAGAAGAGCAGCGTGCCAAAAAACGACGAAGAGAAGAGTTTCAGTTCGGCCTTTGACGAGAAAGGTTGTGAGAGCTGTTTCCAACTGAAAAAAGACGTCGATTTGCTGATCGTGCATTTTCAACCAATGTTTTGTAACTTTAAGCATTACAAGTACTATTTGTATAACCTTATCCTAACAATAGTCTAGTTAATGCAAATATCATTCAGTTCCTTGGTCTGTTGGCATAATAATATGTTGGCATATACTCAGATAAGCTTAGAGCTCTATTTTGAAGTTAGTTTCATGCCCTTGTTAAATAAAGGGCTAATGAAACCATGCGTGTTTAAGCATTAGTAAATGGGGTTCGGATCGGGCTCCAGGAAATTATAAAATTAGATTTATAAGATATTTGACACACAGTTAAACAATATGCAAGCTTATGTGCAAGTGTGAATGTAAATTTTATGTAATCAGATTCACACTCAACTTAACTTTCTTGCAGAGCTCATCCAAAGCTTGGCAGCTTGTCAGCTATAACTACATCAATAACCCGTTAATGTTAAAAGGGTGTTCTGGAAGTCGTGTAGGCTCTTTATGCACCCACACACACAAAGCTAAATGCGTAGGCACAAGTACACGCGATTTACATGCATACCTTATGTTGCATGTACGTACATATATGCATGTGTATGTGTGTATGTATAAAGCGGCTTATATGACTATTTACAAGATCAACAGTTTTCATGTTTATTGTGTAAACAGACGACCAAAGGCAAAGTCAGCGGGAAATTCATTCAACGCGCCGCCAACGCGCACTTGTTGAACTTTGGCTTTTGGCGGATCTAGACATATGGAGCTCAGCACGCATATGGCAGCATATGAATGGTTCTATTAAAATTATTAATTAGTTGAAATGCCATGCAGCGCAGTCGCTAATTAATTGTAGATCCGTTTAAGTTAGCCGCACTTGACATGCTCTTTAGCGAATGGTTGCATTAGCTTTGAGTAAATCGATGCGTTTTCTGATTAGATAAATCACTTTGGGTCGCTAATGAAATTACGCTGACTCACTGCCACACAATCCAAGCTCATTAGCATCTGTAGGAAAGCAGCGAAATGTCCTTGTGGCCATATTGAAGTATTGATTAGCGCCAAGTTAGGGCGAGCTGTCGCTGTCACTGCCGCTGTCCTTGTCAGCTGTGCGAAAGTTTTTGTCGTAATCATTAATTTATAAGTGAGACAGCTCGTAGGACTATTGGGCAAAAAAAAAAAAGAAAATAAAGTAAAATAAAATAAACCCCAAACTCAAAAACCAATGAAAAGTTTAAACTTTGGCAATTTGTTGAATGGATTTGCGCTGCCCCAACTGCCGCAGCTGCCCAACAGCTCGGCCACTCTGACATTTTCCAACAATTGATCTCATTGCGTAGCTTAATTCATGGTATAATAGACTCTAAACTGACGCTGAGTACGCAAAACTTTTGTTTGGTCTAAGCTCTGAATCGCCAGCCGGGTCAAAGTTCGGTCTCCAAATGTTGATTACATTTGATATGCAACACAATGGGGCAGGCAGCGGCAACTGTGCAACTATGGAACTGTCGAATTCTATGCATTTCTATGATTTGCATGCAGTTTGTGTGTTGCTGTTGTTGTATGTAAATTGCAAGTAATTGGTGTGAAACAGCTGGCCGGTACGTGACCTCTTCTTCAAGCAGTCGGCGAAACCACGCTCGATCTCAAGGATGTGCGGATGTGCAGTCAGCGCGAAACGTGTATCTATTATTCACAAGCCGCATATCAAAACAGAGCTGCACACAACCAACTCATCCGTATGGATAGCATATTTGTCACGTGGCTAAAAAAAAATGAGCTAAGCTCAAGACGGTAGCCCGTCGTTAAGGATGCTGGCGGCAGCTAGTTGCGTTAAACTCAGACTGGGTCATAAGGAAATGCGACTACATTGTTTCTGCATTATGTCTAGGCATAATTCTGTGCCAGGGTATTGTATAACATGCTCAACTTTTTAAGCCGCCAGCTACGACATAGATTTTGGCCAAGCGAAAGACTACTGAACTGCTCTTGGCCAAGCTTCGTACACATTACCCGAATGGCAAGCAAAGAGAAAGCGTGTTCTAAAGAGCTAACCAGAGAGAAAGAGAGAGAGAGAGAGAAGGAGCTTTTGCTGTACTAAATCAACAAAGAGCAAAGCTTAAGAGAGGCAACCCCCACATTTACGATATAACCCACACCCATAGTTGACCTACCCCAGGGGCATATTCCCCCAGCATGTAAAACCGAAATTGATATTTGTATGGCTAAGTGTTTGTGTGCGTGTTTGTGTGCGTGTTTGTGTGCGTGCATATGGGTGGGTGTGTTTGTGTATGGCCTGCTTGTTTAGTGTAAATGCATTACAACAACAACAACAACAACAACAATAACAACAATAACAAATAGAACTTACGTACTTGCGTGTAAGTGGCTCAACAAGCCCTGCAATTTTAAACAACGCGAATTTCAGAGGCTGGTATTAACCAACGTTTCAGCTAATTGACTAGACAACTTTTTGTAGGTTTAATTAGCTGCAACGTCGCATGGGCGTGCCAAGTATTTACGAATTTAACTATCATTAGGCCATCAATCAATTATTTTGTGCCTGCCCCAAGTGAAGGCTGTGTGCGCTAATTTATGCCTCAAATTACAAGCAACCAGCTGTTCAAACATTGCGCATACGAACTATTTCAAGTTATGCGTGTGTGTGTGTGTGTGTGCGTGTATGTGTGCCAGCAGTTGGTCAATCTATGTTGGGGTCAATTAATGTTTGGTCAAGAATGCCGTCTTCTTGCCTTGCCTCATTCCATAAATGTGGCAGCTTTGCGGTTGGCAACGCTTGTTCGAACTCTTATAATTGTTGTTGTTGCTCTTAGCTTCTCAGACCAGGTGCACATCACTCAATCAGTATTTAAATGCCATTCAAGGGCAATTAACAATTTAAATCCTGCAACATATTTGTGGTCTGCTGCAAATGAAGTGACCACATTAGGAGCCACAGTTTAGCTAAACTGTTTAGGCACTCTAAGAATGGAATGATTATGCTAAGAAAATTCAAATCTCTATATTTGTTAAATGTATATTTATATTATATTTAATTAAATACATATTGCCACATTTTGCCGCTACTTATACTCGGGGACTATAATTCATGTTGGAGAAAATATGATTGTATTCCTTTGCGATAATTTCTTATGGTTGTTGAGCTGCATAAATAAGACTTGTATGCTTAGATTTACTTTAAAGAATTAGGCACAACTCTGTAAAACGATGTAAGAGCAATTTCAGGCAGATTGACCACAAATGTAGATTCACAGTAGCACAGAAAAATTGGACGCTGACTGTGCTTGGGTATCGCAAGATTGTCTCGCTACTTGCCATGATACCATTTTTTGGCATAAGTGGGCATACATACATTATATATTACATGATTTCGGCAATTGGAAGATTTTTACATGATATTATTTGGCTAACACGCATACAAACGTATATTGGGCCCAATAAAAAATATTAAAAAAAAAAAAAAAACTGTTTCCATTTCAAAGAATGGCTCGTAATATGAAGCTTACTGTGAGTTGTTGCTCAAGAAATTGTAAATTACTGTTTACTTTTTAAAAAACTATTTGCTTAACTTAACAAACATCGGCTTACTAAAATATTAAAGAAATATTAAGAAAACTGAGCAAATGCCAACGCTGTCCAGTTATTGATCTCCAATTGGGTGTTGTTTTGCTCAGTTCTCTCGATGTAGTTAACAAGACTTTATGTGACACTCTGGCGGCTACAAGAAACATCAGCTCTTGCGCCCAGCAATGGTTAGCATAATTAAACACAGTAAAGCTTTGTGGCGCTGGTGGTGCGTGTTGTCGAGTGTCACATGTGGCTAATTAAAATATATTGCATGTGGCCCTTTTCTCAAGTGAAATTAAAATGAGCAGATTTTTAAAGCGGAGCGAAATATCCGGAATCATTTGTCAAACTGAATATAGAAGGAGAAGCAAAAGAATGCGAGCCAAGCGCCATTAGGAATAACATTATCAAAGCAAATCCTTTACGTCTATCGCATGTATCACATCCATCCCCATAACAGATGGAGGAGACGTAATAGAAGCCCACACAGCTGTCAAGCGCTCGCAAATTGGCAAGCAGCGACAGCAGCAGCAGCAGCAGCAGCAATTGGAACACAAGAGATATTGACTCGAGCGTCCTTGGGCGGAAACCGCACACACACACACACGAACACACTCACACACGAACACACACACATTCTCATTTATAAACACATATGCAAAGCAAGGCTCAAGCGCACACATATCAAAAATAAACCATCAAGCGTGGCAAAAAAAAAACGACGTCATATCAACATTAGTCAATGTCGCCCCGCTGGTTACCCGTATGTAGGCTTTTTCCATGGCCATGCACAGCAGCCCGCGCAGCTACCGTCCGTGCATTCTGGCCATGCGTGTGCCGTATCCTTGCTGCTTTGAATAATTGAGCGTCGCCTTTGTGTGTGTGCGTGAATTGTTTAAAGTTTGAACAATTTGCGTAACTTAGTTGGAAACGCGCCCACCGAGCCCAGACATGGGCATAATGAACTTCAACGTAGGCTGTCATATGGTGAAAATTGAACACTTTAAATTTAGCGTTTTTACGTGTAAAAGTTGGCTTGAATGCGTTGATTTATTATTTAACTACAAGCTGATATCACCCGGGGCGGCTCCGTTCCAGTTTTCTTCTCTTAATATTAGCTTACACTTTTAAATACATTTTTTAGCCGCAGGGTCGGCGAAACATAATTGATTAACAAATAAATAAATAAGCTTTTAAAACTAGTTTAAGGTTAGTGGCATGTAATATAGAAAAGTTGCATGAAACAATTTGTTGAGCTATCTTAATTAGTCCATTTTACGGTCGACTGTAAGTTTAGGGGTCAGCTTTTTTGTGTAAAGTTATCTCTACATCTAATTTTACTGCGCTCTCATAAAGTCCGCAAAAAACCAACCAACAAATGTCGGCAATGCTTGCGCTTCGGTTCATTGTTTAAAAGCAAACAAAAGTATGTTATTTGCTTTTCTGGTTACTTAGCATATACATGTAAAGCAGATAAATCGGATTTTTATAGAATTTTCCTTTAAAAATAAGTCGCTGCTCGAAATTTTATTGCCATTATGCGGTAGCTGCAACATGTGCTCAACATCCATCACTGGACCAGCTTCAAGTTCGAATATAGTTTATGTAATTCAACAAACTTTGCATAAAAGCAAACGCTTGCCTCAAACATTAGCTCTAGTGTCTCACATGCATGCATGTGATTGTGTGTGTGTGTGTGTGCATGTGTTTATGCGCGTCTTGGTGTGTGTGTCAAATATAACAAAATGTTTGCCTTGGTGCTGAATTTCGCTTGAAACGTTTCATGTACAACTCGAAGTGGCACACGCTGCGAAGATTGGCTTTGGGGAAAGTTGCTCTGGCAACTTCAGCCAGCGTCTTCCTTATATTGACTTGCACTTTGTGGCGCTTTGCGTTGCATACAAAATGGCTGCAAGACAATACCGCGCTTAACGCTCAGCTACCAAACGACAGGGAAACGAGAAACGCTTTTCATTTGCGGTTGACGTCCTTTGTGTGCAATTCCACTTTGGCACCTTTCTGCTGCACGCACGACTTGTGGCCACTTTTGCAGACTGTCACAGAGTTTGTATATCGCGTTTGTTGAAACTTCATTGTCAGCTGGCAACCAGACCGAACATGTTTTTAAAAATCATCAAGGCAACATAGGTCCATGCGGCGTATGCTTATTGCGCTTACAACATGAAAAAATGGCAGCAAAACGTGACGTGTAACAGGTTATTAGAGTACATAATGCAAACGACAACCGTAAGAACAACTTTATCCAAAGATCCTTAAACAACAGCGGAAGCAACAATAACAACAGCAAAGAAAAACAAACCAACAAAACAAGAGACACACAAAAAATCACAATACAAAGTACTGTCATTCATTGTGCTCCGCCGTTCGGCAAGGAGCTTTTCTTTTTCGCCGTCTTCTCTTTCTCTCCTTCTATAATAGCTTACTTCTCTTCTCTTGTGCTTATGCTCTGCTAATGGGTACATAAACATTGTCATGAAGCTGGGCAAACTTTTTATATATATACATATATGCATGCAAACTTTAAAAATGTAAATACACATGTAATCTTGATAGTGTTCAGGCTTTTGGATAGCACTTAAGTTGCTTAAGTTTTTAATTAAATAATAACAATCGCTTAGCAACCCGCATATCGGTTCTAGTCCGCGTTAAGTAAGTGTATAGAAAAGTCGATGTGTTTGGTTTGTTAAAAAAGAAACATTGCTCACGCGTAAGCGTTTGCTTTGAGCTTATGAGTGTGCGTGTGTGCGTGTGTTCGTGTGTTCGTGCCGCATATGACATTTTATCTCTGTCACTAAATTGACACTTTAGTTAATGGATTTGGTATGTGTGAGTATAGGGCTTGTGGTGTTTGCTTATGTAGCTGCCTATTGCTCTGGACTGTTGCTCTTAGGGATAACAAAAAACCAGCAGAAGTATGGCATGCATTTTGCCAGGACATTGCTCCTATGCTGAAGCGTGAATGTGAGTACTTTGAATAATAAGAATGCTCAATTTGATGGATGCCCAACCACTCTCTTTAGATTCCGCATCCGATATTGTAGAGAGAGTGCGATTAATTGCCTAGCATTTGCCGTCAATTCATATCATGTATATTTGTATATTACACATGCATACACCCATTATTTATATTTCTATAAATTTGTGCTGGACAAAATGCATCGTCGCCAATTCGAGAAGTGCGTGAAAAGTGTTCTGGGGGCGAAACACAAGAGTTTGGGTGAGTGCACGATTTAAGCAATGCCCAAACATAAATAGGTCCTAATGAAACCCATTTCGGTCTAGAATCCTCATTTGGACTTCTGAAGCGAGATGTCAACGACGGTCAGAAGTTGCAACAGTTGCAGCTGCCGCAGAAGCTTAAGCAGCAACAGCTGCCTGTTGCATGTCCTGTCCCGTCCAAAATCCGTAATGAGGTCGTTGTGCACTGGACACGCTCTGAGTGCCAGAAGTATACATCAATTAAACTGATGCCACCTTGGTAAACTGATGTACGTGGCATTCAGCGCTGGCTACAAATGAGGTTCGAAGCATATGTACAAACTCCAAAATTGATTCGATCTACATATATGTTTGGCATCAGGTCTCAAAGGACTTTCTGACTGCATTCGTTTTAATTGTTTAACCCTTAAATGTCATATAAATTTTCTGTTGCAACAATACAGATGCAGCAACTTGCGTATAATTATTTTATTTGAATTTCAATGCAGTATTTTACAAATTTTGAGCAATATTTCCATGTCGTTTACTTGACATGTTTTTAATGTGGATTTATCGCACTTTTTGTAATTTTGGCATCAAAATTCCCATCGGTTTTAACTGTCGCACTTTGTCAGATTTTTAAACGGACTTTAAACAGATTTCATTTATCTTTCGAGCTTTAATTTAATGCAATAATTTACTCACGGTTTCACCGCAATGCGTCGGTCAAATTTTCCGAACTGAGGGATTTGTAAGTTCTACTGACAAATAAATTAAATAATAAATTGCAAAAGTTCGAGCATGGACGTGTGCTGGGATTTCTCTATGCTAGCATGCCACGCCCGCCCACTTTTGAGCATTGGCAATCAGCTAGACTGACGCACTGACAGATTGATTGATTGAATGGCAGGCATACTTAGCATATCCATCCTCTCGACATTAATGGGCCAGCTGTAGGTTAAAACTCATTTTTAATTTGGAATTTTCAATTTGCATACCCTGCTCATGTAAGTTGCTTGATTGGCGGTATGATACAATAATTTTTTAGATTATGTGCATAACCAGCAAAAGGAAAAACTGACAGACGACAAATTTCTCTCGGTTGGCTCAAAGTTCGAGACATGGCAAAGTAGCTTAAGACTGAGCACCCTCCTTCAATGTTACATTTAATTTTAAGAAAGGTAAATACTTGAATTTCTGGTATTCAACTGGCTTAGTTTAAACTGATTTAAAGTCTTTACCTTAAAGTATATACATTCTTGCTCAGCACCAAGAGTCAATCTAGCCATGTTCGACTGTTTGTCCTTCTGTCTGTGCGTCCGTCAGTCCGTAGAAGCTAAACAAATGTTGATTGTAGGTCCTCCTGGTATCCATGCAGATCACGTTTATTTCACATGATCGATGTCTTGCCCCATTTCTATGCATTCGCTTATAAGAGCATGAGCCACCAAATTTAATACGTACACTCTCTAGAAAATCTAGAATATTTAACTTTTTGATACTTTCTTCTTTCACTCTAAAATTGTTAAAAAATCATTTGTGGAACTTTAGCCTCAGGCTTTTGCATTTACAAAAATTTAGGTGTCTACAAAATTAGCGATAGGGCGATAGTCAGGGTATCTTCTAGTTCGGCACTCCCGATTGGAACACTTACTTGCTGAAGCATAAGTTATGTGAGTGCGTAATATATGTTCCTTGAAACTAGATACAGGGTATCCCCGGTCGATCTATCTTAACTGATATATGCTTACACTTATTCATTGGAGTGCGCAGATGCGTTATACGCTGACCAGCTCAAAGTGGAAAACTTTTCTCTATACGCCACGTATGCGCAGGTATTTGTTGCGCGAACTTTTGCGCTGCCACACGAGAAAGTTGTAAGGGCTTCAATATATATATTTTTGCATGTATACATAATTAAATAAAATTGAGAAGCGACTATCCGCTCAGTATTGCAGGCTCCCTTAAAAGTTAAATGGCTCTGAGCGTAAAGCGGCAGAAACCCAAAATGCACGAAGCAAAGACCTAGATGAATGCCGGTTCCAAGAGTCTTAAAACCTAAGGGATTACGGCGTACAGCGGGGTGGCCGGTTATGCAGCAGCGCCGCCGCATTGCAAAGCAACTCATTTATCATAAGAAAGGTGCTGTAAGGGGTCGCTGGCAAAAGTAGCTGACAAGTGCAGATGAAATGTTGAAAGCGCCAAAATGAATACACAACGCAACAATTAATTGTCTGCATTCATTCGTTTCAGCCCGCGACGGTAGACAGGCGCAGTTGTGTGGCCTGAAGCGAAGAGCGTACCAGGGGCGTGGCAGGTCGCGCTCATGACACGCAATAATCGCAGAGCGTTTGTATTTAATTAATGGCTCGCAATAAAGCTATAAAAGATCTAGTATATACGTTTAAAGGCAAATGACTTATATACTTCAGTAGTTGAAAGCATGAAAGCAGCTGCCACATGCTACATTTTTATGCGCCTGCCATAAAGTTGGAAAGTATGCTGTTGTGTTGAATATTACTATTTAACTAATTATGCATCATGGCCATGTATTTTTTTTTCATTTCATTTAATTAAAATGTTTATTAAGAATTTGCAATTGCCGTATGAGAAATGAGGCCATAAACCGGTGGCAGCCACTTGGACATGCAAGATTTTCTGCATGATTAATTATCCTAATAATGACAGACGGGTCCAAGCGCGTGTCGACACAAAAGCTAGCTAAACCTAAGTGCGCATCAGGTGTGCCTGGCTGTTACACAACAGTTTGACAAGTTGCCTGCAGAATTACTGACTCACACACACACACACACACACACACACTGTGCTACACAGGCAGTATATAATTCATTATAATTTGTATACTATGTTCAGCCGTAAGAAATACAGGCTGATAGGCAAAGCAGACGAAATGCTTTTAAAAAGCTATCTTTCTCTCTTCTGAACTCTGTGTGTCAAAGACTATAAAGTAAGATACTATATTCATTCATTTCATCTAAAGTATCTTTAAGATGAGCAATTTTTCAATTTGGAAATTATATGAGCACATGAATAGCTGCTAACACAATATGAAATTCCATAGATTTGCATACGTAAAGCTAACCACCTAATTACATGCCTGCCCACAAAAGTATGCAATATAAAATATACAATGCAGACCAGACTGTCCGCTGGAATGTAATTAATTTGTTGCCCAAATATGTTGGTAATTTATTAATTACACCATCAATGCCAGACATTCCTGGCCGATGTTTATCATTAAGCAAAAGAAATAGCCAGACAAAAGCCCAAAGGGAAGCAGGCAAAGAGAACTTTGGAGCAATTAATTGGGCGCCATTGCGCACAGGTATTTGTGTGTGTGCTTGTGTGTGTACGGCCCTGGTGGAGCGCATATATGCCCAGCGCTTAAGCGCAGCAGCCTTTGGCTTTTGATCAACAAAAGAAACATAAAGGTTGCGTCTGGAGTGTGGAGTGGGAGTGGGAGTGGGAGTGGAGCGACAAATAATTATTAATTCAAGAGCCAAGCAATGCACTTGGACATGTTCCTGTTCATGTCCATGTGGAGATTTTATTGAAATGCTTTCTGATTGCAATGAAAGATGAAAATAAAATAATAAATGGAATTTTTCGCGTGACAACTGCATTTTCAATTCGACTGCAACTGCGGCAGCAGCAGCTGCAACTGCAGTCTGCAATGCGTGCGGAACCATTAAGAATTCATGATGTCCTTGACAGCGTCGCCAATTGCAAGTCCGCGTCAGCCTCCAGATCGGTCAGTTCTAGGATATGCACATGAGCATTTATAGTGGCTGTGATTTATCAATGACGCGAAATGAAAATCTTGGTTGTTTAATGACGCGCTATTAAACTGCAAGTCCTTTACAACTTAAAGACAACAAGCTCATGGGCTGGTGCTGAAATATTTAACAAGATAAATGTGTGCAAGTGCAATCGTCAAGAGTCTAACTCTCTGGATTACAGGGTGTTACGACAATATAAAGGTGAAATGTATTTTGTTTTAACGCCCAACTGTATTCGGCTCCAATGCCATCCGTGAAGTGAAAAATAAAGACCAGCCACTCACATCAGAGATTTCTACAACTGGCCGATAAGATTAGAAAGTTTTTATTTCAGTGGAGGTCAGTTTCCAGTGATTACATTTTCAGCAAATCGATAAGCCAAAGACGCGACATAAATATGTCGGCAAAAATTGAACGTTTTGTATTTCCAATTCAGGACTCGCGTTCGAGTGTAGTGAGAGGGTCACGGCAAATTGCTGGAAAGCATTTGCACAAGCCAAACCAAAGCGAAGACTTGAAACTAAAACGTCGCATTTGCAATTGCATTCGCACTCGAGTCTGGGTCAGCAGTTGCTGTGTATGTGCCAGTGTGTGTGTAACTTGGTCTCAAAAGTGGTTTCCAAGCGAAAATGAAAACGAAAACCCTTAGAAATGTCTTGTTCGCCAGTGTGTACATCGGATGTGGGTAAATAGCGCACAAGGAAATGTACAAATAAATATTTACAATTGAAAACCGACGGGAAATGCAAGCGCCATGGGCCAAAAACAAAACAAACATATACTTACTTGAAATACTTGAATATATAAAGAACACTTGGCTAAGCGAGTGGGAAAATGGCATTTCTTGCGGCTAAATTTAATTGCAGCCGTGGCTATAAATGTAATCCTCGTGGATTATGCAACATAAAGGTCAACGCTAATCGTAGGCATATCCGAATTGGATCTTTTAAAAAATGGCCATCCCTAAAATTATATTCAAATCAGCGGCAATTTGCATCTCAATTGCCGGCCAAATAAAATTGAAGAAGAGCAAAAGGCGGACTGAAAACTTAAACATAACTGGAGTCGACTAGAATATACCCTGTTAAATAACAATACTTTATTTATACACATTTTTAATTTAAATATTTAAATTAAAAATGCATTATGTTATTTCAATTAAGAAAATCCCTCCTTCCGTTTCTTTTTACCCCACCAAAAATTTGAATTTTCCAGCGCCAACTTCCAAAAGGAAGCTTCTGTAAAAATTTCAGTTTCCAAGCGCTTTCAGTCAGTGCCTCGGGACAAACTCTTTTATATAGTTATTACTTATTCTGCTTTCGATTTAATATGTTAAATCATAGTACATTTTCACAGAAATATTCCCAATGAGCTCCAATTAGAGGGTGTAAGCACGTCGTGTGGTGTGGCAGCTGTCTGTGGTAGTCACAAGGCGGCAATCAGTTACAGGTTTAGCGGAAAATAGCTATAATAGTAGCTGATATGAATATGAAAACCAAAAAAAAAAAAAACAGGGCAAGGAATTACAAAATTGCCTAACAAGTATGACCGGAAAAAAGGCTGTCGAGGCAGCTGCACACATGACTGAAAATAAAGTAACAAAAACAACAAGCGGAACAGCAGCAGCAACCACAAAAGCAATTTCGATCAGACACAGAGATAAAAGGCTGTAAAAGAACTGAATCCAAGCTGAGAGGCAAGCAACGCATCACATCAGTTACCAAAATGTAGGCTACTGTTGGCCAAAAAAAAAAAAGGAAAAGAAAAAGGAACACAGGCAGCACAAAGGCAAGCCAGATAAACCCAAGCCACACCCAAGAAGAAAAAAAAAAAAGAAACACTTGAGCAGAAAACACTTTTTGCTGCGGCTGGGGCCGTCTTCAGCGGCAACTGAGGCCCTCAATTGCCATTGAAGGTGCGCTAAAATTATGCAAATCATCGTAATACTTTTAGAGCGCTCGCAAAGGCAAAAGAATATTGTGCAGCGTGCCAGGACATGCTTGCCTGCTATGTCTATCAAATTGTCTGCCTATTTGTTGGAAGCGCCTCCTTTCTGGCAAGCTACAACCCAAATAATTGCCCCTTAAATTGAGGCTATGCAAACAGGCATGTAATGGAGCCGGTTCCCTTTGAACACCATTGCATGTGTGTGGCCCTAATGATGGTATTTGCTTCAATAAAATACAGCTAAAAGAGCTGCAAATATGTAGTTGAGTGTCGCCGAACACAGCTCGGGCCTTTAAACGTTTAAACGTCTGAAAATACATCAAACAAAATGTAAGCGAAAAGAAATTAATAAATGTCAAGTTAAGGTAGTCCCCAGGAGCTTATTGGCTGTGCCACCTGCTGATGCTGGCAGCGTGTCGGCATAACCCTAACCACAGTTGCGAATTCTCAGCTGCGACAATAAACAAATAAACCAATAAATAATAATGCGGCGTATACGTAATATTGCGCATACGACACGCACTTTAAAAACAACACGAGATCTGTCCATATATGTGTTGCAATAGTTGTGGGAAGAATCAGAAAGCAAGTTAAATCATGTCTGACCTGAGGATTATCTTTGCGTCAACGAAAAGTCGTTTTGATTAATGCGTTCAGGCCGCAACTTATTTAACTTTGCCATCGCGTTGGGTCGCATGCATGTTGCTTGTTTTAAATGCTGGGGGTCGTTTATAAATCTCCTGTCTAAGCCAGGGCTAAGCTAGGCACAAAAGTGATGTAAAAGTTTTCTCATTTTCCTGGTAACTTCGCGCAACATTAACTGGGCTTATTAATCGTTAAATATAAATGCCATATTAAGTAATAGAGGGGCGCTGTAAAATACCCTTTACACTAATACAGTTAACTGTATTATGGAAAGCAAAAAAAGTCTTCTGTTGGGTATCAAAAATGATATCAAATACTTTGCAAATATTGACCTAGCTTAGCTCTGTCATACATACATAGATGGTGTTCTCATGACCTTTAACCTCTGGCGTTTGGGGGCCATTTTAAGTGTACGGCGCGTGAAATTGTTAAAGTGTTTAGCGACATTGCGAAAGCAAGTATCCACACGGTCTTAACCACTTGAATCGTTGCTGAAGGATTTTATCGGTCCCGCAGCGCATTGCTTTAATGATTTTGAGAGCGCCAAGTGGGCTGTTGAAAATATATGTATATTTAGATTGTGAGTGGCTTGAATATGCGTGCGAGTTGAAGGGCTATTAGAGACACGCCTATTTGGGTCTGCTTTTAAGCGCTGCTTACCGCACATTTAGGGCCAACACAGAGCGATGGTGCAACTAGAAAGTATGCCACAAGCTACATTGTCTGCAACAACACTAAACTTGGCCACGAATTCCGCTTGCCAGATACAAACGCAAATTTCTGGGCTCAAAGCCTTCAATGGGCTGCGGCAGCGCACGTAACGCTTTGAGCTCCAGTTATACATATACATGTGTGTGTGTGAGTGTGTGTGAGTGTGTGTGTGTTAGGGTATGTATGATATATGCTCATGTTTTGGTTTTGTTGCCATTTTGTATCCTATAGAGGGCAAGTCCTTAGTGCAGTTAAGGGACTTAGCTCGCAAATATAAATTTATATTATTGAATACTCACAGACACTCACACACACAAGCACACTTACACGTGCATTACGTATACGCAACTTTGTGTGGCTTTTCGACGACATTCTGACAATTTAATACAACATAACTAACAAGTGTTTTCGTTGTTGTTGCTTGTTAAACATGGCCAAAATCAATGTGATGCCCGAATACAACGTAGTAAGTAAATTTGTTTGTCCAACTAACAAAAACATATGCAATACATGGCTTTAAGCAGAGTTGGCCGAGTGAATAATTCGATATATATTAAAGTAAATTATATTGTTGCAGTTGGCCCAACTAAGCCTTTAAAGTCAACACAATACTATGTGTACTCAGACTAAAAGTATCTCATGAAAACTGGTAGGCAATGTGCAAATGGCAAACTCTGGCTAACAAACAATGCAAAGGCCTAACGAAATATCCTGGCCCGATTTCCCTTTGCTTTTGACCAGTTCATGTGAACAAAACTAGCTGCAATTGTTGTTTATGCATAAGCCGTATTCCTTTGATGCATGCATTCCAATTAGACCTCTTCCTGGGCTTATATGGTCAGTACTTTTTCGCTTTGAGAGTCCTTGGCATATTGTTTCTTTATTGTAGCTTTTGTTTGTGTACTTGTCAGCTACTCTGTAATCCAGTTAGCTATTTCTTTATGTTTTACTAAACCATTTGAGTCGCTCAATTTATCATTTCAATTGGAATTTCAACTCTGTCAATCACATCAAAAGCCTTAAAGTAAAACGAGTAAAATTACCTCAATAAATAACACAAAATATTCTTTTTATTCCATTTAAATAACAATTGGTTGAGAGTGCAAGGCTGAAATATACCCAATATTTAGTGTTTACACTTTCGTTCCTAGAAGATTGGTAGCTTGATCTAATAGTTAATTATTTAAATCGCAAATATCTATGTAATTAACAGCTTTATTCATATGTCTCTCATAGTCTTTGGATTCACTAGCTCATTGTTGTTCATTATTTGTACTGCAGGGTATGAATACTCTTAGTTATAAAATCAAATTCTATTATCCGTTTACCATCATTTGTTTATTTTTTTTACATTTTCTGTCAAGTCCATCAATTAAATACAAATATTTTGGCAAGTCTCACCTTAATCCCATTAAAGAAACATTCAAACACACAAAAGTATTGTGCAGCAAATCAATTTTAATAAATCGTAAAACTGGACTCACCATTTAGAAGCAACAACAAGTGAACGTCTCAGAATTTTTGGGCAGACTTGAACTTTTAATGGTCATTCGGTGGCTGCTCATAAATTGTGGCAGCAATTTAAATTGCTTCTGCTGCCATTGTAAGAGGCAGAGGTGTGTCTACATGTGCATATTTGTATGTGTGGGTGTCTGTTTGTGGGTGTGCAATAAAATAGCAGTTGTTGTTTTTGCTGTGGCTCTCTGCTGCGCCTAAAAGCAGGCATTGAATAAATTATTCAGCAGGACACGCTGGCGTTGCCTTTCTAATTCGCCCACTGCGAGATTATTATGTGCGGGGGTGTTTAAGTGTGTGTGTGTGTGTGTGTGTGTGTATGAGTGGGGCGTGGACAGTGGAGATTGTGGCCCTGCTAGCTCATAAAACTGCAGCATAAACTTGCGGACTTCTGGACGCACTCGCGTCTATTGAGCACGCATAAAACCTAACAGTTGTAATTGTGCTGTAAACACGCAACTCAAATGGCACTGTAAATGTGTGTGAGTGTGCGACTGTGTGTGTGTGTGTGTGTGTGTGTGTGACTGGCAGCACCCCCTCGCTGGATATTGCCGCCTGCATTGCGGCACAATTTAATTTATGTGTTGGTTTGTGGTCGGCTTGTTGATTTTGTTGCTTTTTAGACCCCTTTTATTTTTATTGACCACTAACATTTGCGCCCTCACACACACACACACACACGCACACAGAACAAATAACCCATTGACTGCATGATTTAATATGGCATAATTTGGCATGCATTAAAGGGGCCTCAGATTGCTCACAAATTGCCTGAAAATTGCATTTGCGCCTTCCCCCAGATCCCTAAATCCTGAGAGCTGTGAAAGAATGTCATGCATACTTCTTGGCGCATTAGGCGAATATTTTTTGTTCTCCATATTGTTGTTTACACATTCATCTGCATAACAATTGAAATCAGACAGAATCCTTGGTCTTTTGTCTACTTAGGTATTGTGTAGTTGGGTTTTTTATGAAGTATTTTCCATTTTATAAAGAGCATAAAGGAATTATGTCATTTTTATAAAATTCTATTCTACATTTATCTATTCTAACGTTTCTCGATGTAAGTCGAATTGCTATAGAATAAAAAGTTCTTACGGCTATTATAGTGAAATTGCTTTACTTTGCGCTACTTGAAGCTCAAATAGATTTGTTAAATGCTTCTTACTTGTTTTTCTTTCTGGGAATTGATAATGCGCTGTGGGTAAGTTTATCCTTAATCTTTAAAAATATATTTTATCTCCTTTTTAGGAATGTGCATGCGCTTCTTCAGCAGAGCTCACTGCAAACTGCCTTTTTATTTCTAAGAATGCAACAAAATGTTTTTGCCAACATAACGATTCTTGTATAAGTATGTGTGTGTGCGTGTGTGTGTGTGTGTGTGTACGCGGAAACTGCAATACTAAGCCGACAACATATATTTGCGATAAAATACAGCGAAATAATTGTGGGTAAATATGTGTGCAATAAAAATTCATTAAATTGCCAAAAGGAGCTCTCGCACATGTTGACCCAGTTTTGTAGATGTGCCAGAAGTTTGCTAGAATATGTTGCAAATGTTGGTCGGAAAGTGAAAGTTTCGGAGTACATCCGGTGTTATATATTTTGGACTCCAGAACGCAATTAAAATAATAAAATACTCTCATATTATAGATACAATTGCTTAAAACAGCTAAGAAAAATGAATAAATATTATTGCGAATGCCCCAAAAATTGTATACTTAGTGAGATCACATAATGCTGCTGCTACAAATTATGTTTTAATTCATATTTGATTATAGCTTTCATATGGCCCTATAAAAATGTTCATGAGAACTTATCTGTTTGTTCACGTGGCATTGTATTATATGATACACCCATCAGATTCCAGCCTTTTCGCATCTGAAATATGATATGAACAGCGTAAATATGTGTAGCATATTATTGTTAACATTTCTTCCATTAACATTTTCCCTTAATGAAATAGCATAGCCACTAACATAACTTTAACATTTGTGCTAGTATCTGGCAAATGTTAATCTGATATGCAAACAGCTGCCAAGTCATAGGTACATATACTATGTAGCCAGAATAGTTGGCTGCATTCAGTCAACCTAGAAACTTGATTGACTGGGTTGACCGTACAGCTCTAGTACGCCAGACCAGCGAATAGTTTCAAGAGCGCCTTTTATTTTTTGCTACACCTTAGATTCAATTTTAGATAAGTGGCTCGAGTGCTGATGATAAAATGCAATGCACATAAAGCTCAGAGCTTAAAAATGTGTAGAAAAAGGCAACCCCTTTGTTGTGATATCCATAAGTACTTATAAGGGAGCTTGTGTGCAGTAGCCAAACAAACAGCGCAACCGACATTTCCACCTGCCGAGGTCTGATAATAAACACTGATAAGCTACAAGGGGCTTGGCGTTTTCTGTGAATAAACCGAGCTGACAGCCAACCTCAGCGAAGAGCCAGCCTCACCTGTGCCACTTATCAGCGATGACCTGCGCTGTGAAGTGTCGACGACACATTGAAATGACAATTTATGAATGCCAAGACACGCGAGCGAGAAGCGAACCGTGCGATTATAATACGAAGAAAAACAAAACAGTGTGCTCTAGTCGGGAGTGCACGACTGGGAGGTACCCAATACCTAGCGCTCCGTCGCCAAAAAAAAACATATACCGAGCTAGTTATTTAAAAAGTGAAATATTCGAAAGATTAAGTTTGGTTTCGCTACTTCTTAATCAAAACACATTATTGATTAAGATTTGAAATATGGTATTGAACTCTTATCCAGTCTCCAACTCTTATACTTAGCTTACGAAATCCGAGCGTTCATAAGAATGGAGATCGACTCGGCTTTTGTTTTACAGAAACCTTATACCTGCTTTATTCATTAGCAGTGAGTACAGGGTATTAAATAACTAGAAACTGTTATCGCATGACACAGACACAGCTTGGCGAGAGTATTTGGGCAGAATTTTGGAACTGCGCATGTTTTCTTTTTTTTTTTTTTGGCATAAGCAAACACTTTCGTCGTCTACTCTCTGCACTCAAATCTCTATCCACAGTTCGGTTTATTTTTTCGCGGCTTAGACTTGAGAGCAGCCATGAGCGATCATCAGTTGTTCCAAGTTCTAAAGATGAAAAAGACGCTTTGTTTTTCCCTACTACTACGTGAGTCCAAAGATTAATTAATGTTCAGCTCAAGCTGATTAGTTGAAATTTACATAAAATACAATAAGATGTTTACAGTTTTTGCACGGGTTGGCGCAGATTGTCACCTTGGGGCTGAGGAGATCTCTCAGACAAATCGTCTCTTTGCATTCCGTGGCGATGATCAGCTATATCCGTTGCGCTTGGATGTGGTGCGCACCCACCAAACGTTGGAAATGTTTTGCACTAACCGGGATGTGGTGCACACCACCTGCCAGCAAAATGGTCGCTTAAAGCCGCCATTGCCCTTAAGCGATTGCAGCAATCCGCCCAAGCCAACTGTGGAAGTGGTTTCCGATGAGAGCTGCCCACATACCATGTACCGTGTGGGCTATAAGCTGAACGACCAACAGTTTCTGGAACTATACAGAAGTTGTTATGATGCTGGAAATCAAACGGCGCATTTTGTCAAACATTTAGTTTATCCAAGCACGCTGAGTAGGTTGAAATCGTGAACACCCAATGCAGTTACATCTCAGATCTTTTGCATTTTTGCAGACATAACTCGTCCTGAACAGGCCTTCACCACAGATGGCGTGATTAGCAGCGCAGGGTCCGCCTCTTTCCAGGCCAAGCACATATATTCGCGTTTCCAGGAACTGCTCGGATCACATCAGACATTTGTTAGCTCCCGGCGGGAGCTGGTATTTGATCGTGGCCATCTGGCCCCCTCGGCTGATTTTGGCTTTGAGCAATATATGCGTCTGACCGTTAAGTACATCAATGTGGTGGCTCAGTTTCGACGCATCAATCGTAGCAACTGGAAAACCATCGAGAACTGGATACGCAAACAGCTTAACATGGGCTTTTATCCAGCGCTGCAGGTGTGCACTGGAGGATTGGGCGTACTGCAGCTACCAGACACCAGAGGAGACCTGAAAGCGATTTATCTGGGCGCCAAGCGTAGTAATCCGATACCCAAATGGCTATTCAAGATTGTTAGCGACGGTGCCGGCACTCACCTTGCTTTTCTCACCTATAACAATATCCACGACATTGAGACACTGTCACCGAATTGCCGACAGGTTGCATGTCCCTTTTCCCTGCAGCTAATCTCTAACAGGGAAGCAGGTCTCAGCTTTTGCTGCGATCCTATCGATTTTATCAGGAAAAATTTGCCCCATTTGGCAAAGGTCTGCTAAGATACGGACAACACATCAGATATCAGTATATGACATTTTAAAGCTGTCTATTCCTATAAATTTCTGAATAAAAATATATTAAAAGCGAACAAATCATATATTTAAAAAAGAGTTTTTTGCACTTTTTAAATTTTGTAAGTCTGCTCTGTACTTTTATAAGTTTGTTAAAAATAAGTGCAATAAAATGCACAAGAATTTGTTAAAAAATATTCTGATTTCGGTTTGGTAAACCATTTTGATAGTTGTAAAACGACAAATTGAGAAGAAAATCAAGACAAATTTCGGATTCTTCATTCCAATACTGCTAGTAAATATGCGGGGCATTGGTCTTAAGCCTAAACAAATTGTCTGAAGTATGACAACAGCATTTTTTTTTTTCATTTTAAAAGTTGAAAATTGCAGTGTCAATTTAATTAATAGTTGAAAGCCAAGCCCAATAGACATTTGGCGAACAAATGTTTATTTTTTGACATTTGTACAATCTACAAACTACAAACAACCTTAACTAAAATACTTAATTTCCGTAATGAAAATTGCAAGAAATACTTCCGTTTTTATACCCTTGCAGAGGGTACATCTCCGACCCCATAAAGTATATATATTCTTGATCAGCATCAACAGCCGAGTCGATATAGCCATTTCCGTCTGTCCAGCTGTCCGTCTGTCCGGCTGTCCGTCTGTCCGGCTGTCCGTCTGTCCGTCTGTCTGTTTCTATGCGAACTAGTCTCTCAGTTTTAAAGCCATCTTAATGAAACTTTGCAGAAGTCCCTTTTTCTGTTGCACGCAGCACATATGTATGTCAAAACCAGCTGGATCGGACCACTATAGCATATAGCTGCCATAGGAACGATCGGTCGAAAATGTAGTTCTTGTATGAAAAAACATTTTGTTTTTCAAGATATCTTGACCAAACTCGGCATTTATTAGTTTTACTAAGCTTCTCATATATATCCAAAATCCTATTAAGATCGGACCACTATATCATATAGCTGCCATAGGAACGATCGGTCGAAAATTTAATTCTTGTATGAAAAAACATTTTGTTTTTCAAGATATCTTGACCAAACTCGGCATTTATTAGTTTTACTATGCTCCCCATATATATGCAAAATCCTATTAAGATCGGACCACTATATTATATTATTAAGTTTTTGTATGGAGCATTTTTTGTTTTTCATGATTTTGCGATTAAACACGGCATTTAAAGATTTCACTATGCTCCCTTCATTTTTGCAAAATCTTATTTACATCGGTTTTTGATTAAAAGCATTTTTTTTTTTTTGTTTATCAATATACCTTGACCAAACTCGGCCTTAACCATTTTCTCGGCATTAAAAGGTTGGGTCTCCAAGGGTATTAGATCTTCGGCATGCCGAAGATAGCCCTTCTTTCTCGTTTTTTTTCATTTTAAATGTGGAAAATTGCAGTGTCATTTTAATTAGTAGTTAAAAGCCAACCCTAATAGACATTTGGCGAACAAATGTTTATTTTTTGACATTTGTACAATCTACAAACTACAAACAACCTTAACTAAAATACTTAATTTCCGTAATGAAAATTGCAAGAAAATTGCATATATATGAGGAGCATAGCAAAACTAATAAATGCCGAGTTTGGTCAAGATATCTTGAAAAACAAAATGTTTTTCATACAAGATCCTACTTTTCGACCGACCGTTCCTATGGCAGCTATATGATATAGTGGTCCGCTCCAGCTGGTTTTTACATACATATGTGCTGCGTGCAACAGAAAAAGGGACTTCTGCAAAGTTTCATTAAGATGGCTTTAAAACTGAGAGACTAGTTCGCATAGAAACAGACAGACGGACAGCCGGACAGACGGACAGACGGACATGGCTATATCGACTCGGCTGTTGATACTGATCAAGAATATGTATACTTTATGGGGTCGGAGATGTCTCCTTCTATGCGTTACACATTTCACGACAAAATTATATTTCCGCTTACTTTTCGCGAATGCTAAAAAAAAAAACGAGTAAGGTAAATTTGATTCATGTATTTTTTTTGCAGTGATAGCGCTGACGATGGAAAGTAAATTATATTAACATTATGGCCGCAAATCTTTTACGCATATGCAATATAATTTGGCAATTTTATCATTTATGCAGGTTGAGTCTTCCGCATAGGAATTTGTGCGACTTATTTTCTCCACATCAACGTCCACATTATTCGTAACATTATTATAAACAACAGTTGCGAAAAAATCGGCGCTATTCTGTTGAACCTTGAACTTAGTGCGATAGATTGCCACATCTATGTTTTGGAGATCTTCATGAAATTTCTGCTCTGGACCGATTTGAATTTCCGTTTTATGAATATAGCTTAAGGTAAGATTTGTGCAGAGGCTGCTCAGATTTTTGCCCCACAGATAGTCGTTCATGCGATCGATTACCCGAGGAGCTATGCGATCTGCCCAATCAGCTGAAAGCCTTTTATACGGCTTGCAGGTGCAATAGTGCTCGGGTATGCCAGCATCCGCACAGGTTCGCGTCGCATTTACAGGGTAGAACAACGATTGACACCTGGGACAGTCGTTGGCTTTGGGCAGTGGAGATGAATTGGGTAGACCAGCCAATTCGGCGATGTGCTTGAGAGTATTGTGCAGATCAAAATTGGACGTCAGGCGATTGCGGTTTGCCGTTAAGGCTTGAGCATATTCCGGATATTGCGCTCGAAACCAGGGCGGTAAATAGATAAACATCATGGGCAGACGCTCCTCTAAGAATCCGCTGCTTAAATACATTAATTTGCCATACCGTGAGCCGTGATCGGAAAAGAATATAACAATGCTCTCAGCCAATACACCGTCCGTCTCAAAGTCTAGCAAATACTGTAAAACAAAGTCTGCCATTTTCGAGGGCATAGCATGATCGTCATGGCTAAAACTGTTCGACCAGAAAAGGCCCCAAATGGGTCGTTCATCCACATAGCGTCTGGCGAATTCCTTGGCATAGTCATAAACATAGCTACTTTGAATGCGTCGCCCGATGCAATAGTCAAAAGTGCATTCGGCGCATTTCCAAGTTTTCATTTCACTTTCGAAGGCTCGCATAAGTGGTCTATAATAATAATCCGTGGGCTGCATCGAAAAGCCCGGCTTTACGTAGTTGAACGTGTTTATGTAGCACGCATCCTCCGCATAGGCTGTCATATATCCAGCATCCTTCAAAAACTTCCAGATGAAGGGAATACGATCGAGGCAACCTTTTTTATCCGTATCGCAGACTGTCTTCTTGACCGTGTCGGGCGTAAAGCCACTAAGAATGGCCATTAAGTTTGGAAAAGTGTTGTCCGCAATCTGAGTATTGCATATAAATGATGTCATTTCCTTTTGATATATATGTATATATATATTCAGGAAACTCACCTTATTATAGCCCTGCATCTCATACCAGCCGCTGCGCGTTAAGAATTTGTAAACCTTGGGCATGGTGCGTCTCAAATTAATTCTCGAAATACTATCGATTCCGAACATTATCACACTGGGCTTTCGGTGCGCAGCCTTTGCTGGAGCTGCTTTCAGAGCCGGCGCTGCGGGTGGGGATGGCTTGTCTTGAATAAACCCGAAAGCATCAGTTTGCAGCACGTTTGAGTCATTGGCCGCCTCGCTGCAGCCCAATATCATGCCCTCAACGTGCAACGGTACCACGTAACCCTGGCTGAAGTATATCCTCGGCGGCAGGCTATAGAGAACATATTTGGTGTTAAAAATAATACTGCTAACTTGTATGGTCTGGATGTGGTTTAAAAAGATCTCTCGTATTTAATGAATAACAAATAAATGTGGTCAAAGTTTCTTAATGCAATTGATATTTATGTTACTCAAATTGTTTCTCTAAATTTCGAATTTTTCTAAATTAGTTATGGACATAATTATTATTATATTCATGTTTTTCGTGATGAAAGTAAAATATGAAACTTTAGATAACACACACGGGATATGCCTAAATATAATTCGACGATTGAGGAATATAACTTTAAAATTTGCTCATATTAAGTATCAAATTTTGCGTTCTCACATTATTTAATTTTTTTTCCTTGTATTTTGTATTAAAATCTTTTAAAGAGTCGTTAAAATAATCAAAAAGTCATTTTCTTATAGACACTAAAATCTTTTCAAGACTTTCAAATTTGAGAAAACAGATGGCACAGCTGGCAATTGAAACCGAATGAATAACTTTAATTTGAAATGCTACAAATTCTGAAAATCTTTAATTAAACAACTCCAGAAATTGAGAGAAAAGTACATTACTCGTTATAACTGTCGTGTTCAGCATATCGCGTTATTTCCTGATAATAACAATTATACTCAATTTCACTGGAATTAAGTATTTTCGCCGCGACACCTTCATCAATATGGAGCACATAGCGCTTTCGACTGACATCGAAGATAGGTGTTACTAGATCCGACTCATTGGTGCATGTCTCGAATTCCATGGGCTTGTAGATGGCCATCACCTCCTGTGAGAAGGGATCTATGTATGGCATTTTACATTGTGGACTCTCCACATAGTACAGTTGCTGTGGGAGTTCACCGGGAATAACGTTTTTGGGATGATCTCTCACACTATCACTAGATCCTATGACTACTTTGCTGCTCGCATGCATTTTATATATTTTGTTCCTTGTATTTAAGGCAATATCGTGATGGGTTAGACAATATATAAGGAACATCGTTAGGAAACAGATGCCGAGCCATTTAAAACGCGAATGAGCAATGGCAGAGCCGAAATACATTTTGTAACTGAATTCACAACGCACCAAATGAGACTGCGGAGTCCCCGCAAAGGCAGCTCCGTAAACATTGCTTCCGTAACTTCCATTATCAGCAAAAACGTGGTTATAATTATTGTTTTGCCGGGCTGCTTAGCATTGAGAGGAATAGGTGTAAAGCTGAACACTGCAAAAAAAGTTCTTTACTAATTAGTAAATGCACCAACAATTAATTAACATATGTTTTTGCACACCAGAAAACGACCTATCTTAAAGACGTAGCACCCTGTACGAAATTGAGCCAAATTTTACGCAGTCATAAGTCTTAACATGCCCCGCGCAAATAGTTGAAATATTTCCATGTTCTGCTCGATAAATCGGCCAATTCTAGTAAACGTTCAGCTTGAGCATTGGCACACTTTCGATAGTGTGCGTAAACGAGAACTGTTTAGTGTTATTCAACGTTGTGTTTTTTAAACGCTTCCGTTTGACAGAGATTCAGATAAACAGTTACCGAGAAAATGTTTACTCACGTGAAGTTGCGGCTCTTGGCTCGTGAGCTATGCTTGTAGATTGATAACTAAATTGGTGGACATGCGGTTTTTGCAATTACATGTTTTATTGTTTTTTCAATCGTATTGCTTCGATAACAGGTGATTGACTAGCCTCGGTATTGTTTCATTGATAAGCATTATCTCCTTCTCTTCTCCAGAATATTTGAGGTTTCTCTTCGGTTTCAAATGAAAATAATTGCGCATTTTGTCGCAACACGGTCTTGTTAATATCTGCTTTACTCTTTGAAGCCACTTAACTTAATTCAGAAATTAAAAAAAAAAAAAAAAATTGCTCTTTCAGGAGTACCTGATTTTAGGCGACCTACTCCCAAAGGGATATCCTTTGAGAGAAAATGTTTATTCCCGTGAAGCTGTAGCTTTTGGCTATCTATGTATGTCAATAACTTAATTGGTTGACATGCGGTTTTTTGAAATTACAAGTTTTACCCTTTCCTGAAGCATATTGCTTTGATAACAGATTGACTATTGTTGCATGGAAACACATAATTTTCTTATCTTTTACAGTAAATATATTGCTTTGTTTTTAGTTTCATAGCTCGTAAAAACATATTTGTTTTTTAGCATTCTACCAAATTTCTATTTTCAGCTTCTAAGCATCAAAAAGTAGATTTAGAAAGAAAAAAAAACATTTATAGTTAGTTATAGTTCGTTATTCTGATTTTCAACCTTTTGAAAAGCAAAAGCAAAATGCCATACCGCTAAAAACATGTAGTTACTCAACTGATACATAGATGGCGGTTTGGCTGCACACACCGTGTCGCGTCAAAATAAAGTACTGCTGGAAGCAACAGTAATGAATACCAAAAAAATACTGTTTTGGTATTTTTAACCTACGCACACTGGTCACATTTGTTAATTTGAGGCAACATGTCGCTAAGCATTCCCATGTCACTAAACATGTATACAACACCAAAAATACTAAACAATAACCGCTTTTGTCTACAAGCTGGTATTTTCTGGTGAACCCGTGTCGGGCACATTGTTTTTGGCTTAGTTGATATTTGAGAAAATTTGAGCGTGTCTGCGCGTATTTGCGGTGCGTGAAAATTATTTAAAATTAACAAATATGTAGTGAAATAATCGGAAATAAGCAACGCACATCTTAGCTGGGCCACTGCGCTTTGAGTTTGCCAAAAAAGAAAAGAAATAAAAATGTTGCTTTCATAACGCGTACTCAGTGTGCAACTTTCCACCAAAGAAAAAGAAAATTATATCCTTGCCCACGCAGGATAGGCGTGCAAAGCAAACAGGAGAATAATGCCAAGCCGAAAGCAATTTGCCGCAGTCACAACAGTGAATACAAATTGAAACAAATCGCTGTAAGAAATGCATTTGTGATTAAAATAAGTGAAATGTGCAGCATGCAACAACGCGTTGTAAAGTAAGAGGCAAGCAGAGAGGAAGAACAAACAAAACCAAACAACACAAGCCCACAAACGCAGCGTGAGCGAGCGAGCGAGCGAGCGAGCGAGGGCTAAAGCTAGCAAGAGCAAGAGAGCAAACACTGTGCACCGCCGTCGCCAGCGTCACCGTCAGCGTCGACGTCGGCGTCGCGTCTGCCGCTCACAACAAATTATCGTTTAATTTCTTTCGTTTTTGCACAAACCCAAAGCGGGTGACTTTTGTGCCTTCTGTGCAAGCCCCGTTGCAGCCACCACCACCAACCACCAGCCCGCGCGCGCCTCTTATCAGCCAGTGATAACTGACGGCAGCAGAGAGGTCACCGCTCTGTGTCATGTTTGGCTAAAGGTAAGTCCATCAAACGCCCACACACGACCTCGCGCTTAAAGTCGCGTAGGAAATGAATGCCAATTGTACGTAGAATTAGCCAAAAACACGTTTGCCAACGCTCTTTCACGTCTGCAGCCAATTAAAGTTGCAGCTCATAAAAAAAAGAGTTAAAAAAGTTAGTACAAACTTTGCAGCTGCACCGACTGCGCAATACTCTCTTCACTGTGTTATAGAAGCTAAAAATGGTTCGAAAAAAGGTTCCACAATTCCGTGCGAACGGTGACTAGGAAATTTCGAGTCGCGCTTTAAAAGTGGGATCTTGAACTTTAGGGGATCACCGGTGATTCCCCACCTTTCACATTTGGTAACTCCGAGAGTCCTTAGCCTTACAAAAGCAATGTAATGGATCGCTTCGGTTCAAGCGAGTACATATGTGAATAATATATATATAAAATTTGAGCGTGCTATTTCTAAAATTGTATAAATTTGTTCATAATGTATGAATGCTCCAATTGCCAAAGCCAAACAGTGCATACTCTTCTTCCTTTTGTAAACAGTGTATAAAGAGAAAATTATAGGCGAGTACACATGTGAATAATATGTATGTATATAAAATTAGAGCTTGATATTTCTTAAATTATATAAATTTGTTTATAATATATGAATGTTCCAATTGCCAAAACCAAACAGTGCATACTCTTCTTCCTTTTGTAAACAGTGTATGAAGAGCAAATTATAAGCGGCGCGCCGGCTGCTGCTGCACTTCAGCGCAGCTCAAAGCCAAACGAACCAGACAGCACCAAAAACAACAACAAAAGGGCGAAAACTACTACAAAGTCGTGCGAGTGTGTGTGTGTGTGTGTGTGTGTATATATATATATACATATACATATATACATATATACAACAAGAACTCGGAGCATACTTTAAATAGTTGATGTAACTGCACACAATGTTCTCCGTTTGTGGCTTTATTTTCATTTCTGTTATTACTTTGTTTTTTGTTTTTTTTTTTTTGCCCTGTGCCGACAACTTTATGAATCGAAAGCACAACAATGCGCCCTGTGCCACGCCCCAAAGCTTTGGCATAGGCTCGAATGGATCGCATGGCATGGGCTGAGCTGCGCAGACAAAGCGCCGGCAGCGACGCGACGTCTGCAGCAATTCTGGATGATATCAACATCAACAGTAACAACAGCAACAACAACAACAACAACAAGAACAAGAATAACAACAACAAACATCAACACTATGTAAAAGCTTCACTAGAACTCGGTATGAATCAGACACAGGCGAAGAAAAGTTAAGCAAGCATGCGCTAATTTGAGCATGCCCGACTTCGAGATACGCTGTTGTAACTTATCGTGGGTTTCTTAGAATCAATGCATAAAGCGACATCTGCATAAAGGAAGCCTAGCAATTTTTGTTTTTCCAAATGTATTTTTCGTACTTTTTCCACAAAATTTCCAAAGGGGCGAAGGCTGATTCTCGATCGTTCTGTTAAATGAACAAAATCTTTTCTGGAGGGAAAAAGAAATCCTAAATAACTTTCGCAACAGAAACGAAAAAACGTCGTTTAGATAACGTTTTGTTTAGCTCGCTTTTAATGTTGTAGACTTTAGTTTGTTTAAATTATTTAAATCAATTTAAGTATAGGCTAAAAGTATATATAAAATCAGATTTAATTTATTGACTAGTTTAGGCCTCCCTTTAAAAGTCTTGCTATATATAATCGCCGGGCAACTACCATTAACTTTACAATGCATAGGTCTTTTAGCGGTAACAATATCTATGCGTTCGATTTATTTATTAAATAAGTGCACTTTGATTGGATAAACCACAGACACAGCATATGCACTCATCAGCTCTTGGCGTTTACAGGGTATGTGGAAAAGAGCAATGACTAGCTGCCTGGCGCGATGACTCTCATAAATTGCACTGGAATTCGGTTTAACGGTTTTGTTTGTTACATTTGGACGTTTGCGCAATTGACGTAATTGCCAGACCAAAAGCCAGAGCCGCATAAAGTCAGACCTGGCCCAGACACACTACACGTGTCTGTGTGTGTGTGTGCGCGTGTGTGTGTGTGTGTGTGTGTGTGTGTTTGGTTGGGTAGGGATGTTTGCCTGTAGCTGCGACTCCGACTGTCTTGTCGCCATTGAAGCTCAAGAGCAGCTGACTCTCCGACCCAGACCCAGACCCAGACCCGTTTTTTCTCTCGGCCTTTTCACATTTTGCATTTTCATTTGCGTTTTGCGGTCGCGCTTTTTCCACTTTTCTATGCTGCTTGCCAGGAACTTTTCATAATTTGCTGTGCGCTCGTTCTTCAAGCTTGCCCCTCAGTCTCTCGCTGAACGGCGAAATCTTTAACGAGCTGCGTACAATTTAAGGCTCCTCGAAAAGTTTCAGGAATCGGCATCAGTGTTGCGAAACGCTGGCAGGCAATTTGTGGAGACCTCAGTCATTAAATTTTCATTACCCACTCGGGCCAGGGCTGTGCGTCCTGTGCCGCAGCATTAAAATTTAACCACTCGTCAGAACCCTTGTAGGCAGCCACTTAAGGACACGGCTGCAAATTAATTGAATTGACAAAACCAAAAACGAAGATGCGCAAAAAAAAGGGCACAAGTATTCTTGCCGCCAGTCCCTGTTAGGGATATACCCGGCAGCTAGGTGTGCGCCTTCGAAATTAATTCTGCTTCTGGTTCTTGAACCCACTTTTTGGGTTATATCTCGTCTTTATGAAATTCTCACTGCTTGAAAATGGAGATAGATTCTGTACAGCAAAATCCAAGCACAAGTGAGTTTTCTTCCTTAACATAGGCGTGTGCAAGAGGTATATACTAGTCAAATATTCTTGATAGATGGGCTTAGGGTTTCTAGTCTGATATTATTCGAATTGTTCTAAAGCCCCGCGAATCCGTATCTATAAGTTTTGGGCAAATAAGAGGCATTATCGGTTAAAACAAAAAAAAAATTCGTACTCGCATGAACAGGAATTTGCATATGGGTGAGATATATACATACATATGCCCCAAGCAAAAACATTTATAATATAATCAATGTGTCGAGGGTTTGGGTACGGGCAGGTCCTTTAATGCCTCAAATGCACGCGAGCAGGACACAAGGCCTGAGTCATTCCATCATTCAATGGCACAAGTCATAAACTTAAATGGGTTGTCGTTGTTGTTGTTGGTGTTGTTGTCGTTGTTGTTGTTGTTGCTGCTGCTTTGTTTGTTGTTGTCTACTGGCCCAGGGTCAAGAGCTGTTCTAGGCAACCCGCTGGCTTTTCCTGGTTGCCTGAAAAAAAAAAAAAAAAAACACTTTTCAAACGAGTGGCCTCTCAGCGCTATCAACTTCATTCGAATTCTCGCAGCGTGCGCCCATATATACATAGATACATACGTATATGTTTGTGTGTCAGCGTGTGTATGTGTGTGTGCTAATGAGCGGCACTTGGGCCACACTTAACCCATGTTAGCCGAAAGCCAAAAACCGCGCAAAATAGGCGTGTCAAATGCGCAGGTAGCACTGCAAAGTGTGACGACACATACATTTTATGAGCACTTGACAACTCTATAAACAGAGCGCTTATCACTCTTGACACTTCACCCGGCCACGCCCACGCCTCCGCATCCGCCTCTTCAACCTGCAATTTAACACATTAAGCCGCAATTTTCACACGACTTTAATGGCGCAATTTCATATCTGATAGCTTTAAGCTTTAACACAGACGCTCTATGCCAAGCGCGTCTCCAAGGCGCAGATATATTCATACATAAATAACGCAAAGAAATAGCAAAAAGAAAGCACTGACCCCCCCCTGCTTAAGCCCCCGTTGGCTGAAAATAACTGGCAGACAAAGTTTTCGGCTGTAAAAATTGCACAAAGCCAAGCTGCTCTGTAGCCAAGTGGCTGCATTTTTTTTTTCTCTATTTTTATGTGACCTAAGAAGTGGGTATTATTGTTATAATACGAACTATGCTCAACAAGAATATGGCACACTCAGTTCCTGAAATGCTTTTCAGATCTTAATCTGAAATGCACACTGATCTTAAGCCAAGTTTAGATACATCTTAACTTACCAGCTAATTTACCTATCTATATTAGATAGATAATATGCCAAAAAACTGGCTGAAAGTATTGCTTCTGAACTAGCGTAAAACTGGTTCACTACCCAGTCAGATTTATGTCCCAATTGGGTTGTATTGGGTTGGTTTAATATAGAGCACAGTACCTGAACTGCTTTCAAAGTTTTCTATTTGAATCATTTATTGAACTCTAGATGATACATTTAAGCATAATAGTTGCTTACCGAGCTCATGTCTGAACTAATTTTGAACCAGTGTAATGTATAAAAACAAGTAAGAATGCCCTAGTCGGGAGTGCACGACTAGGGGATACCCTGAACAATCTCCTTCTTTGAAAGATACCTGTATATACTACTGTATATACTATTCTACAGTCAAGTTTGGTCACTCTAGCTCTTATTATTTACCAGAATTGCTCAAAAAGCAGCATTTCGATATCGATTTTTATCGACTACTTGGAAACGGGGCACGTTATCGAATATCGGAAACAAAATCGATCTGCGCAGGCACTAGGAGGACCTACAGCTAAAATTTCAAGTCTCTACATACGGACAGACATGGCTAGATCGACTCGGATGTTGATGCTGCTCAAGAATATATCTACTTTATGGGGTCGGAGATGCTTCTGCCTGTTACATACATTTGCACACATACATTATACCCTTTTTACTCATTTTTAATGGGTTCAGGGTATAATAGTTGAGCAATATTAATATAAATTCTAAGAAAATGATTACGCCAAGCATTTAATGCGCAGTAACTCCTTCTATTGTTACTAAGCATATATGTATGTCGATAAAGAAAAGGTATATGCAAGTGTATGTGCACATTTAACTTAAAAACAGAGCACAAATATTTCATTTCTTTGGGACTGCAGCCACACGAAAAGACCAGAAATAACTTTTTCTTTCACAACTTTTTTTTTTTTGCCTCCAACTCTCTGGTTGTCAAAATTGCTTTGACGTTTTATTAGTTTTGGCCGGGCTACACTTTAGCTCTTCATCATCCTCTTGAATCTCGTTCCCTGCAGCATCATCAGCATTGTCATCATCATCGTGTGCAATAAGCTAAAGAAAAGTCGTAAAATAAAAAGAGTTTACATAACATCAGCTGCTTCAAATATTGAAGGATGCTCCAAGTGAGCAAAGTGAGCCCAGTTGGTGTATGGCGCACTTCTCTCTTCAGACGACGCTAAAAATAACAAAAACAACGCAGCTCCAGCGCTGACCAAAGCGAAATGAATACCGACTGTGACTATATATATTCATATTCGAAAATACTTTGCGGCGTGTCAAAAAGCCAGTGACCGCATTAAATTTACATCGACAAACGTTTTGGAATAGTTCCAGGCAGCCGCTGCTGCTGAAAGCAAGACCATGTCGGTGTCCAGCCTTAGCCTAGCCTTATCCCAAGAGATTTACGTGCTCTCCCAGTTTTCCGATACTCTTTCGCTTATTGGGGCTATTCTAACAATGCTGTTGAGCTTGACATGCGCCTATGAAATTAAAATAAATTGAATAAAAATGTTGAAATTAATGAACATATATATATATTTTAGCTTTAGTTGAAAGTGAATCAATCAGAATAAATACTTTGAATAAAAGATAAAAGAGATGATTATGTATCATGAAGTGCATTCATGTTTCGGTGCACTTTGGTGCAATATCTTGTTGTTGTTGTTGTTGTGGCAAATGGAGCACCGAGCTGCGACTCTCAATGAGATTTGTGCGGCTATTTTTGTGGCCGCCGCAGCCACGGGCAACAACTATGACAAACAGTTCAAAGGCCCATTCGCTGTGGAGTTCTTCAATGTTTTTCCCCAGCGTTTTCATTGCTTTTCCCCAGCGCTTTTTCAGGTTATTTTTTTTTGTATTTTTTCGGCGCTTTACGTTTTCGAGTTTGTTATTTGTTATTTTTAGCAGCGCTCGGGACGCGCCCAAAACAGAGAGGCTGTTCCACATGTCGGACGTGCTTATGGAGCATACGTAATAATTAATTCAATGCAATAAACCGACAATTTGGTCAGCTGGCCGACCGACCGAAATGGGTCAGCAATTGTGAGTGACCCGTCGGGTGAACTGTCTTCCTGTCTTTTGTGCTGCTGCTAGCTGATGGACATTATGATGTTATCGATCACGCCCTTTCGCCTTTATTTTATTGGCTCGCAAATTGCAGCAGCAGCCGTTTGTGAGAACTTATCGATTTGTTGCTGCCCGTGGCGCACGAATTACCAACGTTTGCAGCTCATATTTGGCCAACTAAGACACTTCTCCGCCCACCCGAGCCACACCCACTTAAGTCGGCTAAATTACTTGCCATAGCCAAACGACGTCCAGCTTACGTTTTACCAGCCTCCCTCCCCTCAAATGCTGCCCCACCATTGTTTTGCTTTGTAATTCAACTGATTATGAGATTGTTGACTTGTACGCCGCCGCCTTCCGCGCCAAATGGGGAAGTGCCGCAGCCGCAGCCGGTGTCGATGACGATGTTGGTACTTTGTGTGTTAGTACTTGGTCTGCTGCTATATATAAAGCACTTTTACGCGTCTTCAATGTGTCTTCGTATACCCTATCCACAAATACAAAGCCTGGTGTACAAACATTTTCGGTGTGTTTGTATTGACTAGCTGACTTTTATGAATAAGACATATTATTAACACTTATTTTGTATGAATAGCATTGCACATTTGGTCAATATAATTATCATTTAACTCAAATATTCGACTTCTTAAAAGACATGATATCTTTCTAACGTCATCTAGGAAAGTTACTTAACAAGAAATAGATCGTAAAGAGTTCTAGCCCATGTATGTTAATAGAAACACGAGCAAGTAGCTTTTGTATAACTTAATTGAATTAAGTCAATAAGTAGATCTGCAACACTTAGTAAAGTAATTTTATGCATCTCGCGCCAATTGAGAATAATAATGATTATAAAGCATATTCTTTCAATTCAAAACTTGTTTCTATTCTCGATAAAGATGTTGATAAAGAGATCACTTGACTAGACTTTCAGTTAGGAAAGGTATTTTCAATGCATTATTTTTGAGAATATTTTGACCAATTATTTTGGTTTTTAAATACTTTTGCATATGACATTGAGCTACAAAAGTTAGAGCTCTACAGAAATTAACATTTGGAATTTTTGCTCATCATCACCTACCAATCAAGAAATGTTTTTTTGCAAGAGGTATCTTATAGTCATGCACTATTCGGCTGCAGTTTTGGCTTACTTGTTGTCGCGTCTTGTCTTGTTACTGTGCTTTATTTACATTCTGCTTTGGCGCTGCTCTTCGTCATGGTCAATGGCCGACGCATGGGGTATTAAAGCAGGCAGCGCTCAAGATGATGATGACAATGACGATGATGATGATGATGATATTGTTGTTTCTGATAATGATGGTGATGACGACTATGTGCTAGGGTTATGATATAATCTGCGGTCGTCCGACGTCAGCGACTTACTTGCCTATGAGCATTTCATCAGCTTTGCTCCGCTCCTGGATGCATCTGCGTTTGTTTGCAGTACGCCCAGCCCCAGACTCGCACACACTTACGCACTCACACACAGATACGCACACACACAAACACACACACGCGCGCGCTTGTGATGAGCACTTTGCAGCTGCCAACTGCAGCTAAATTAAAAACGCACCACGAGAAATGAAATGGCAGCAGTTTAGCTAACGGCCCCTCAAACGGACGCGGTATCAGCATTTCCAGTTTTGTGTTGTATCTCCGTCAAGCAAGATGAATGCAAACGACAGCAACAAACAGAGGCATCAGCTAGTGTAGGCAGGGAGGGAGGTAGGCCGGGAGGGAGGGAGGGAGGAATGTAAAGTGTAGACCTTGCAGGTCCTTTTAAGCTGCGCGCTGTAATTTACATAACACTCACGTGCGCTTAGTGGCTGACCCAAATTTTGTAGGCAGTGCAGCCAAAGGGAAAAATATGAGTGGAAGCTTGGAAAAAAAGAAGCCCATGTGTAATTAACTCAGAGAGGGGGCAGAGAAAGGTAGAGAGATGCCTACCACAAAGGTCAGGGATTTTTTGTTGTTGATGTTGTTGTTGTTGTTGTCAGACAGCGACCAGTGAGCAGAGCACGGTGAAAGCGAAAATATTGTAATGGATTTCTTTTACATTTTATTTTCCACTTGAAAGGCAGCTGCCTTTGAAACAGGTTGTTAAGCTTTAGTCATTACGGAGCACATTGATAATAATACAACTGAGTGCCAACTGAGTGGAACCGAACGCATATGCAATGCATGTCTACTTAGTATGGAGGAGGTGGAGATTTTAACAAACTAATTAAAGCTACTCTAGAAGCTTTTAGTTGTGGTATCTTAGGATTCCCAGCTAGCAATAATATATTCATGGCATGGAATATTGAAATGAAATACCTACAGTGTATTTAAAAGTTACTAATAGTACCTAGCCTAAAGCGTATGTGAGATTATTTCACCGTCATTTAATACCAATATACACAAAAGCGCATGTAAATACATCCGAATACACATTATATGCATTATTAATAACTAATGTGTTTTTTATCCGTTGGCTGTCATGTTTGTAGAGAATGATGAAATCAATTCATTCTTCATTAGCTTTAGGCACGGGTTAGTATTGAAAAAGTCGCAGACAGGAAACATAAAAACCGCGTAGTTTCCACCGGAGCTATCCATTTATTTCCACTTGTATTACGTAAAACAGATTAGGCTGTCTTTCTAAAGCAATTTTATCCCAAACAAGCATCATTTAACTTCCTCCACTTGAGCTGCACCTGTTCGTGGAACTTTTCACATATTTGTTGCAAATGCAACCGATGCCACATGCAGCCCACAAGCAACAACCATCAATTTCCCCCAGTTGCAATCGCAACCGGCAAACATTTATCATCGATGCCAGCGCCCCCACAATTTACGCAATGGAAAGTATTTTATGTGTGTGTGTGGGAGCCAAACAGTTTGACCCAGCCAGCTGATTGGAATGCCACTGGCTAGGGTTGCCTTGTTGCTTCTTGCTAGTTTTATTGGGTTTGCTCCCAATTGCTAGGGCTGCATTTTGGGGTCGTCTTTGGGCGTGGGCGCATGATGATTAATGAATGTTGTTGCATAACCACAACAACAAAAACAGCATCAACTGTTGACTATAAGCAGAGAGTTGCCAACTTTGGCTGAGTCATGAAATCCGAAATGCACCACTTGCTGCTGGGCAAACGCATATTAAAAACTTAAATTGCCATAGAATTAGCAAGGACTTCTCTTGTTCCATGTCCTGGCTGTCAAGTGTGTGCGCTGCTCTGCTCTGCAGTTTCCGCCCGTAAAAGTTTTGGAGTGTTGCGAAAATCTTGCCATCCGCTCTGTCGAGATTCGGCAGCATTTTGTCGATTGGCATTGTAATGGCTTTTCCGGGAGCGCAGGCAGGCAGGCAGGCCGGCAGGCAACTGGCAGCAACTTTTAGTTGCCTGTGACCCACATACGTCTGGGCACTTTATTGTGTGGTCCACTTGCAGCTCCTGGCAGCCATTTTAATTGCTTTGTTTTATTGCCGCAATGAAGTGCAGTAAGCCTCCAGGCACAAGACCTGTCCTCTCTTCCTGTACACTAAAACCGACTGAAATATAAATTGCCGATAGGCAGCTTTGTGGAGCTCTCAAAAACTAGAAGCACGCTCAAAGCTCGAAAAGTTGAATGCCTTTAAAAGAGGCATTTCAGCCAACATCCCCCCCTCTCTTTAATTAGCGGAAACACAGCAATCGCGCAAACATGAGCCACATTGAGCGCTATGCAAATTTAAAAATAAACACAACCAATTTGTTGACTTTTGCTTATTTGCCGGCACTTATTTATGTTAGCTATATGTGTCTTTGTACTTATATGGCTGGGTATTTATATATGCCCTAAAACGACGATATATTTAGATAAATACAATTCTTTATGCCTCATTGGATTCTATTTGAATATATAGAGCAAAATAGACTTGACAATCAATCGAAATTTATTATATCCTTCCCTGATATTTGCTCTGTGGTTTTGTATTTCAATATTATGGATGGTTATTTACAAGCATTTTCTCGTTAAACGTTTAAGGATGACGCACAAGGAAGATTGAAAATCAAATGCATTACATCATCATAACATTGGACGCAGTGCGAGGGAGCAGGAAGGGGGGTAAAGAAAGGGAGAAATCATAAGAATGAGCTGAGAAAGCATGAGCTGAGATATGGAAAGGGAAGCGATGGGAAAATGAGTAGATCGATTATAAAAATATGTATATTTGTGTTTCAAGCCAAGCTAACCTTTAAATTTTTAGTACAGGGTATAGCTACTACCAACAATTATGGTTATAAATGTTGTTTTAATCTATAAGATTTCAACGCAACTGTTAATTAGCGCCAAAGCGTGCGCCCAAAGCGGCTTAATAAGGCAGCCACAACGACGACGACGACGACGACGCCGTCAGCGAGAAACCAAATGGAACCTAGTAAAAAAGCCAAATGAAGCGTAAACAACACCAACAGCAACAACAACAACAACAATGAGGACAGCAAACAAACCAAAAGTTGCATGAATGAACTGCTTTGTGTGCGTGCGTGTCTTTGTGCGTGGATGTCATGACGTGCCACGCCTTATTCCGGCCTGACCGACGGCGCCACTCAACTGTTTGCCGGGGCTTTATGAGCTTTGGCATGTGCACAGCTGCCGGATAAATCGTAATCAGTTGTTGTTCGCGTTGCTATTGTTGTTCCTTTTGTTGTTGGTGTTGCTAAGCATATGAGACGACACTTTGGCTAATTGCTTGTGCCAATAGCACTTGGCCAGAGTCGAGGTCCCACAATACCCGATGAGCTGCATATTAGATGGACACTTGTCTGCAAAAAGATGTAAACGAGGCTGGGTTTAATATGAATGAGCGGATCGTCAACTGCGAAAGTGAATCATCTTTGAATTGTGATAAAGTGCTTAATATACTACTCATTCATTCATTCACTTTTTACCAAGTGCTTTTACCTGAACTTATCAACTGCCTTCTTTTGCTTCCGTGTCATCCACTCAATTCTCTGCTCATTGGTCACTTCAATTATGATATTTCCATTTTAACTTTTATTCATTTTTCATTCACTTTATTTTTCGACGTTGCTCTCCACTTTGGGTATTTGCTTCCGTTCTCTGCAAACTTGGCACTGAATGTAATTGCCATCAGCTTTGCCGCATTTGAGTTAATTGACAGGTTTTCTGATTTTTGCCTGCAATTGGTGCCTCGACCCAACTCCCATTTGCTGACCACGGTGTACGGCAATTAAATGCAGCGACCACCTATTTTGGTTTGACGGCCAAATTTGCAAATTTGCAGCGCCAATCGAAGCCATTAAATTTGACAGAGTGCATAAAATGGATTTTATGGTGTCTATGGTCATGTCTGTCTGGTAAAACAAGCTACACTTTATTATGTGGTGTGTTTGCGTGCGTTTGTGTGTGTGTGTGTGTGTGTGTGTACGTTGGTTGTGCTAATGTTGTTTGCCAACGCATTAACATGGCTCGCCAATTGGCATTTACGTTACGCATACGCCACGTGTTCGCGCTCCATGTGTCTCTCTCTCTCTCTCTTTATATACCTGTGAGTGTATGTTTATTTATGTGCATGTGTGTGTGTACATTTTGCCAATTATCTTGCAGTCTCAAGCGCACTAAGTGTCAGCATAAATAATTGACTAACCAAAGTGCCGGCTGACGAGTGTCGAGACTCGAGAGCCTAGTGCCGACTGTCAATCAAGACACACACACACACAAACACAGAACACACATAGATATATATATATATATACATGCATATATATGTAGGTCGGACTTTGTAGCGCATGCAAATCTTTTAGAATTGACATAGTTGCAGTCAAGCCGGAAATTTGATTGTAATTATTTGTTATATTTAACACAAAACAAGTTTATTTACTAACTGCACATCCGTTCAGACGTGTGGCCAGAAACCTGTACCGTTTGGCCAAATTACTAACTGTTGTTCGCCGCCCACTAGCCAACAGCTTGGAGCAGACTTATGGCCCACTGGCATTGAAATGTGAACCTGATTAGACTTGAATAGTCGCTAAGAATTCTCAATGAATCGAAATTGTGACACAGCCAATGGGGCGTATGCGTAATAATAATAATAATATACTAGGCGTCATAGCTAGAGCAAGGCAAACGCCAGCGACTAGCGCGAACTGATAACGGCTTGTTATTGATAAGGTGCACTTGTATTGAGTTCATTGGCTGTAGGCAGGAGGCCCAACTGGCTATCAATTGAACAGTAGTCGTGTCGAGCAACGTATTGATAATGACAAACATTGCAATTCAATTTAATTGATTAAAGTTTATGTTGAATTGAATTGATTCCGATTCAAAGATATGAATAATATTATTATTGTTAAACATTATTATACGAATTGTTTATGTGTTGAAGAAAATTGCGAGGGAACTGGAAAAATTGACGTAAAAAGCGAATTTATCCCGCAATCATTCCAAAAGCACGTTTATTAGCTTAACCCAGCTATTTCTATTTAGTTTGGCCTTCTGCAAATAGTATACTTAATACCAATTTGTTAATGACTCAGTTAACTACACCACCTGCCACCCACAAACACACCTTCACACACAGCCAATTCACAGCGGTGCATTATGCCGCTTAGCTTAAAGCCAAGGGCAGTCTTTAAATTTTAATTCCCAGCTGTGTAATAATGTTGTAAGCTTACGTCTACCAACACACACACACACACACACACACACACACACACACACACACACACACACACACACACACACACACACACACACACACACACACACACACACACACACACACACACACACACACACAATGGAGTGTTACAAAACCACACACAATTATATTTACATTTACCGCAAAATGTTCGAACTTAATTGTAGACTAATTGACTTATTTTCATTTCTATTTTTCATGAGCTGCAAAAACGGAAAGTTTTTGCTCAGTTTACTGAATGTTTTAATTAAATTAAATGAAAAGCTTTTCGCGTCTGTTAGCCAAATTGAAAATTTGCATTTGACGCACAAAGAAAAACCAGCAACAGCAGAGCCACAAAAAAAAATTACACACACACACACACACATACATTCAAACCCACGGAGTCGACTTCAAATTGCGACGCTGCACGCCGCAAAAAGCATTTAACCCACATTTGCTGAAAGGCAAAAAACTTCGTTAAAAGAGCTCTGGATTTGGCTTTGGCTTTGGGTTTACTTTGACGTTGGCTTTGGCCCGTGTGTAGGCTCAAATGGGGCCTAACCAACTGCACATGAATGCAATAAAGTTGAAAACGAGTCAAGAAGACAGCCGCTGCCAGCGGAGCTGCTTAAATTGCATTTTAATTTGCTGTACACTCGCATTAATTAGCCAAAGCCGTCCACAAACATTCCCAGTTTAACTAAGCGCGCCCCACGGGCCATGACAAATAGCAAAAAATATATATAATTCATTTACAAGTCGACCGGTTTGTCCAATGTGTATCAAGTGACCAATTGGTGAGATGCCGGCACTGGTGGCCAAATGTGTGGCATTTCCATGACTCCCGCGGCTGTCATTTGTTTTGAAATATACGAGCGGCATTCTTTGTCGGATGTGAAGCCCTACAACCAAACAGCCCAACTGTGGTTCTAACTGCTCAGAACTGCTTTTCAAACAGAAGTATTTTTTAGACAGTTCATGTATAGAACTCCGAGCTGCCGTAACAAACATTCATACTTACTTTATTAGCTCCATAGCACAGGCGGTGGCTATTCTGTTTCTCTAACTTAGCCCCAACTATGGATAAAGTAACTTAACATTTTACAGGACACAAAAATAACATCAAAATGCGCATACCAAAAAGGCATGGCTTTTTCTTAGACATTTCTTTTGTTATTGTTGATGCTCGAAACCGTGACATATTCTTAATTTTTGTAATCTTTCACTTATTAAATTTTGTCTCTCTAGATTTAAGTTGTGAGACATATCCCTTCGTCCTCAGCAAGATATTGTATGATTTCTTTTTGGTTGCAATTTTATTTATCATTTTCAAAAAGACCTTTTAAATTGTTCCACTGTGCGTCGACCACTTTTTGCCTCTGTTGACTTTTGTGCGCTGTGTGTGAAATGTGTATCAAGTGTCGGACATGACCATGCCCATGCCCATGCCCATGCCCATGCATATGGCGTATTGCCGATGCCGCCACCACTGACACAATTTAAATTTGCAACACTTTCAAGTCGCGTGCCCCCGCCTCACCACCAAAAGCTGCAGCTTTCATTTCATCCAAATGCAACACGTGCGTGGGCCACATAAATTGCCATCAAAATATGCGCGACAATAAATTATTATAAATACAATATAGCATATGAGAGTCATTGCATCTCCGCTGCCGCTGGCCGCTCCTGGCCCATTTGTTGCCTTTGCATGCTGCAGATAATTTGCCCACCAAGTTAAGCCTTTGACAATGTAGCGCTGACATCATGGATGGCCGGATGGATGAATGAGGGCCTGGTCACATTTACATTTTAATGGAGGCCGCGCTGTAATTTATGCCCATTATTGTTATTGTTGCGTGAACTGTGGTTGTTATCGCTTTTGTGCTTTTTGTTGCCTTATGTATGCCTGCTCAAGGTCATTGCGTGGGCATATCCCAGTGTAAACACTGCAAATGTGTAAACAGTGTTGGACAACACGATACTTTGTGGTTATTTTGAGTGCTAGAAAGGTATCAGGAGCTGAGGAAGGGATTTAAAGTGTTGGGTAATAGATATTTTTGTAGATGGCATTAAGATTTCGAAGTCAAGAAGTTTCAGAGACAAAGTAATTCTAATGGCTATACATATATTCCACAAATTGATATTTGACAGTGTTGCACAACCGTTCCGCTCATGGCATTTACCATTCGAAGAAAAGGAGTTTTTGATTTTGTAAATATACAAAATCAAGCTCTAAGTTTATTTTTTTAATCCGATAGCTCTTGGCACTTGTACTTCTTTGAGCTTTATATAAATCGATAATTATCTTATTAGCATAAAAAATGAACACAACAGCCCCTTCCATCTGTTTAATATGCACCTAGGTTGCCTAGTTCATAAACTGCGCAAATTGTTAATCAATATTGACTTTATTAGACGCACGCAACATTTATCTATATCAACGCACCGTTCACCACAGGCGACACGGCTCCGCCTGGTACATGGCCTGACCCGCAGTGCAGTTGAAAGCCTTGGCAAATTCCTCGTGATGCGGCCAATTGCGATTGACTCGCTCATTATGCAGTCCATGTTCCGCATCCTCCATGGTGGTCATGGTCGCAATTTTTTGCATGTTGGCGCACAAAAACTGCACGGAGTTGATAAAGAAGAGCTGCTCCTGCGTATAATTGCCAACTGGGTGGCGGTCAGCTGGTTGCACATGATCAAAGTAGGAGGCGAAGGCCAAACGCAGACCCACAATGTCCGACATGCTTTCGGAGAGCAGCAGCTGCTGGGCATTTTGCCTGGTATAGCAGCTGGTGAAGTTAGCGAAATGCTGCAGCAACGCCAACCCGGTCTGATTGTAGTTGCCTCGGGCATCGTACACAATGTGAAATAGGTCAAAGGCATGTTGTAGCTCATGCGCCAGTATGAAACCCAGCTGGGCATGCTGCAGCATCTCTGTAAGGCGAGCATCGTAAAGCGGCAGTTGCAAATACCCGTGTGGCAGCAGCACGGCATTTTGAAAGATTTTCACCGGCGAGGAGCTGCGTGCCACCACAGCATCCTGCTGATAGTAGGCATGTAGTGGCCAGAGACCTGGCCTGTTGGCCAGCAACTGCTGCTCGAGGCGCTGATAAAAGCGCAGTAGCTGCAACTTGTTGCCATAGAAGTCATTTGGCTGCAACTGTAAGTCCTGGTAGTACATCATCAGCTGTGCCATTGTTAAACCTGGAGGTATATTGCCTATCTTGAGGCGCAGACTACTCAGCTCATCCAGCACATAGGCCTGCTCCAGCTCATCCAGCTGTAAGTGATTCTCAATTAGTAGTTGCTCAAATTCCTTGCGTAGCTGCTGCTGCAATCGCTGCAGCGCTGCATCAGTTCGATCACGTCGTTCCTTATAGTAGTGCTGTTCGTACAGGTAGTTCATGGCCAGTGGCATGTGGCCGCGCAGCTGCAGAACGCAGGCCATGGAACGCGTATCGTTTGGGCCAGAGGGCGGCAGCTCCTCGTTGAGCGCATAGAGCAGCTTAAACATGAGATAATAACAGATCGTTTCATTGGAGCTCTCTCCAAGTATTAGTTGCAGCTGCTCCAGATAGCTGGCATCGAGCGCAGACACTTGGAGCAACTGCACTGCATCCGCTGGCTTCTCCAGCAGCTCTGCCAAATAGTGGCGCCAATTGATTTGGGGCAGCCGTTGCTGCAGCTGTGGCAACGTTAGCTCGGGCAGGCTGTCTGTAGGTTGATCTGCTGCTTGGCGCGTCATGTTGCCCAGTCGCCACTCCAGCTGCATTAGTTTGGCGGTAAGATTCTTGGACAACGGTTCGTCCAGTCCAAAGGCTATGTACAAATCTTGTACCTCCTGTTCAGTTAGCGGCGTTGCGTCGGCGGGCTGCGGCGCAAACAGAATCACATAATGCGTTCCATTCTCGCGTCGCACATTCACATCCTGTTTGATAAAGACACCATTGAGTCCATAGACGCGCAGCTTGGCCAGCGTTGCGAGCCAATCAAATTGTGTAGCGTTGCGCCACAGTTCGCTCTGATTACTCCGAAAGATGGGCCACTCCAGACCCAGCTGGGGCTCCAGCAAATGCAGCAATTCATTTAGTGCCGGCTGAGCCAGATCACGGCACGCCACATAGTACGCCCACAACTGATCATAGATGCCGCCTTCAGAGCGTTGCGCTTCCAAGGCACTCAGCAGCTGTTTATTAAATTTGTAATCCATGTAGCCGGGCATATCCAGGTAGCTTTGTGTGTCGTTATAGTTTGCACTCCAATTGCCACAGGCAAAACCATAGAAATCGTCGCAAGGTTCAACGCTGGCGTTTACATTTTGCATCACTTGCGCCAGAAACTTTTCATTGAATTCCGTCTCCAAGCTGGGACTGGGCAGCAGCCAAGTGCCTGATATGCCCAACATCAGCAGCAGCAGGAAATTCAATTCGAGGCGACACTTCATAGCGGCAGCTGCATGTCAACTGCCTCTTCAAACTCTTGAGCAGCTCTGGCGTTGCGTCTCTTTCATCGGGCTTATCGCTCGATTTGCTCAACAGGCGATATTTTCTTATCGCCTCGAATGCTTGCCACAAGTTTTGCTTCCATTTCATTGGCATAGACGAGCTCTCTAGATATACTTATATTTGGCCTCTATATTTGCCACTCTCGTCATTTTGCATCCTGTTGGCAATTTGTGCAAGTGGCTGCATTTGATTAGAAAGCTCTTCTTAACGCTATTATAAGCCAATAAGCCAGCCGGCTCTTCACAGCAACTTGGCTTAGTTAATCCAATCAATGTCAAAGACTTCAATGCAGCTAGGTTGCCAGTCGCGAGTTGCCTCACGCTTGTCTTCGCTCCGGTTGCCTTCTCTGATTTAATTTGTACTTGACAAAAATGAACTTTCCTCGCAAATTGAAAACTTTGCTAACTGCCGCCAGGAGACATTTGTAGAATACTAAAAGGACAAGCTTACAAAGGGGATTTGTGGCTAACGATTTATCCCTCTGCTCAACTATAGCCTGTGTATCAAGGTAGTCCATAGTTGCTTCGGGCGCGTTTATCTGACAGACCTTGGTCTTGGAAGATTGATATTCAAGGCTTGCACATGCTTTCATAGTTGTTGGAACCTTAAACTTTTTGAGATTTTTAAGGCATTAAGCGACGCAATACGGACAAAACTTAAAATATCGTACAGAGCATTAACCAGTCGACTGCATTAATCGGTTAAATTTTACTTTGCATACATTTGGGCTGCCAAATGGGATGAATTATCGAACATCTATCTGTTAGCATTAAGTTTAGCGTGTAAGGCGATGCATTTGCAGGTGATGATTAACGCCCGTGGCGTGTGTTGCTCTTTAGCGTCTTTGCTCATTTGGGTGTTGTTGATTTTCATTAGCACTCATATATACACACACACACACACACACACAAGCACAAGCACACACACGCTCAACCTACTTTAACACCTGATGCGGGTGATGGCCTGACATCAGCATCATCCATCACGAAAGCGGGTTTGACTTTGATTAGCGCATCGCAGCGATAAATGAAGAAAAATTGCTTCAGTGATGATCGTCAATGTAATTTTCATTTTCATTTAGTTAAGTGGGTCACATCGATGGCAATCGATTTTTACCACTCGAAAAATAAATGAAAAAGTCGTGTAAATGCCAAAAAGTCAAAGTGGAATCGTTTCCAGTATTTATTCCATTTTCCGACTGTTGCAGCTAATTGAAATGTCATTTGGTTTGTTCAATTAACAATGCAATTAGCAAAGATAATAGAGAAAAGGCTAAGGGCTATAAATAAAGTAAATAACCCGTAAAACACAGAAGCAATTAAATAGAATGCAATTTATAATTAGCTAGCTTATTAACTAGTCAATATGTGTTTTACCTTTAATCACTTCAACATAAATTTAAAATATTTGCAAACTTTTGAAAATGTTTTCACGGCGCTTTCCCTGTTTTGCCTTTATTTTAATTATGATTCGCATTCAAATGCATTTGGCGGACAGCCAAAACAAATGCAAAAGCCGCTGGCAATCAAATTGCTTGCATCCAATTTAACAAAAATTCAACAGAAACTGTGTAAATGCTCGGCACTTTATGCTAAATAATGCAATTAAATATAAATAATAGCATTATTTACCAAACTGTTCAATAAACCGATTAAAGATAAGTACATTGTAAATGTTGCTGTTTCAAAAAGTTTTTGGTTGACCTTTAAATTTTAATATTGTGCCGATGGCTATAAAATATTTATTAATGAATCATTGTAAGAGTATGCTTATGTCCATCTGATTGAATGTATAATCTTTCCGTTTTCATTAAAATATCGCTCCACTATGCGATTCTCACAAATTCAAGTAGGTCTTACATGCAACAAATGCATGCATATTATGCATATAAATGCATTAAGTTCTCTTAGATCAAAGACACATCATAGTTTATTTAAATACTAATTTTAGTTAGATTTTCTAGTTTGCCATGCTTTTAAGTGTTTTCTAAACAAGTAGTCTTTTCAGTCTGATCAACTTATTCTCTAGCCTCGTACTCTCACTCCACCTTTTCTTCTTCTACAATATTTCTCTTTCACTTTCTCTGCTTGCATTTTCCTTTGTATCTCCTGCTATATTTGATGCATTATAGTCTGCGGCACTCTAGACATAAGCGTTCTATTTTTTTAAACGCCATACAGACAGGGTAACAGATCATATTAAACGTGTTTAGATCCCACTTCTCTATTCTTTTCCCAGCAATATGCCTGCTTATACTCAGTGTTGTCATTGACTAGCTCGGTGTTTTATTCTCAGCTCATCTTGTTGTATCTAAGTATATGTAGGTAATTTTCATTAGCCCAAGTAAAACCAGCAAAACAAATCGTAATCCTTGCACTTGAATGCTGGCGTCGTCTGTCCAATCCACTTAATGTCAGCTCGAACCCGGTTGCGTTGCGGTCATGCACTTAGCCAAGGTAAATCTGGTCGAACGGACGTCGGACAGGCGGAAATACTGCAATTTAGCGACAATAAGCTGACCCAAAGCTTACGCACGCCCCGTCACGCCCATTTTGTTTGCAATTTGCCATTTTGCTTTCCGCTTGCCACGGTACGTGTCAGTTCCACGGCTCAAAGGGGAGCGAGGGGTTTGGAAATGCAAACAAAGCTGTAGCTAAATCAATGCCAAAATGAGTAAAATTCGTAACTGCATACTTGGCAGCGTATCCTGCTCCAGGTGGAGGAGCCAGGAGCCACTGTGAATGTAATTAGTTCCAACATTAATTAAACCCGAGGCAAAGAAGCCAGACAGCCAGGACGTGGTCGTGTACATGAGCCTTGACAACGTGCGCTTGCATTTTCCAGAACGTTATTCAAGTTAAAAGGAAAGGAGAAGGTAGTGTACACGCCTCGCTAAATATGTATTCCATGTAAAACCTTCGAGCAAAGCTTTTTTCATGCAGAAGTTTTCAATTCAATTAGATTACGAGCAATTGTGTACAAAGGGAAAAGTAAAATGAAATGCCAAACTGAATGTCCTTTCGACAGTTGCCCTTAAATTGAATACTGTTCAAACGTCAAGCCATGCAATAAATATTTTATTGAATCCTTATATCCTTGCAACGTCCTCTTTTGTGTGTATCTATAACTGACGTTAAGGAGCTGTTAAATGTCAGGCAACTGTCAAGTTGGCTTGGGAACACTGGCGCTAGCCTGTCTGCCACTTCATTAATTTGATTAAATATACCTCAAGAAACAGATAAAAATAACTCTCATATTTACTACCAAACAACATAGTTTGCGCATACCTCAAGACAAGTTACTGACATTTACGAAGCGAGAGTGCAACAAAAATTATTGAAATACAAGTAGACAGAATTTCAAATTACTTCCAGATTGAGTTTCTTTTCATAATAATGAACAAATAAATAAATAGTTGGAACTCGAGATGAAATTCACAAGAGTTGTAAGTCAAAGCTTGAATGATAAATCAGTTTCTTAATAAAATGAATAATTATTCTCCAATTTACAATTTTGCTTAAATAACAAAGGACTTGATTCTTGGCATAGTAAGGCAAGGAACTTATGAAGCGTACCTCGCCGACAGTTATTGAAAGACAAACAACATGGCAGGCAAAAAATATGCCAAGCCCCATTGAGGAAACGGAAATGCCAAAAGGTCCATGAAGTGCGTGTTTCTGCACATGTCACAACGAAATGAAGTCATGTGGGGGCGGTGCGAATTTGTGGTGCACTGGGGGATGAAGCGAGTAGTGTTGTCTGTCAAAACGATGTCAATATGCACACAACAACAACAAAGGCGACATTAAGCAGTTGACAGAAAAAGAAGGAAAGAGAGAGCGTAAGAGAAAGCGATATAAAAGAACAAGGGTTGCGGGAGTTAAAAAACAAGAGACAATATCGTGCGTGCGACCATTTTGACATAGATAAAGCGCAGGTCGGGTCGAGAGCAGCTACCGAAGACAATGCAACTTTGTACGTCAAAATGCTCGACTGTCAAATACCCAGCATTCAATAAGAAGTACTTTAATGTATGTTACATTTTTTGTGTTTTTATCTAACTTACAATTGGTTTCTATTTATAAATATATGATATCTCGTCGTACACTGTTGACTAACAGTTAAATAAAAGAAATGTTAAAGATTGTACAGTAGTGGCAACGCCAAGTCACACTGTCAATGTGGCAACACTGAAATTAACACTATATTGCACAAACATCAAAATCAATTTGACTACAGATTAAAGTAGTTGTTAAGTTGATTTGTCAGTTACATGAGTCAACCTATTAAGCCCTGCTAATGCTCTCCAGAGACAGGGTATTTAACTGCAGTTGAACTAATTCCAGTGCATTCACTGCTCGAATAACAATGGGGCGTTTACAGTTTATCTTTTAGCACTCAACTTTACAAATGTGCAGAGTAAATAAAAAAAATGAGAAAAGTTTTCGCTGCAATGCAATGTTGATGAGCCTTTCGGGACAGAGAGAACAACAATTTTCTCACACACAAATGTCATGTACTTTTGGGCGTGTCCTTTTGCAGCCATTTGCAGAACAGCAAACGACACATTGTCGTGGAATGAATGTGCTCAATGATTTATGAATATGTGTTCACATTTCATGCAATCATGAAAAATTAAGGTTTAATTAAGCGTTCGTCAAATGCTGCCCCTAGGGACAACTGGTCGCATCCTGGCAAGCTCCTGACATCCTGTTCTGTCAGCCATGCGGCTCGCACGTTGCAACATCGCATCTCATTGTCCTTTTTGGAAGCGCCCGCATTGAATTCACTTCCGTTACAGCCACACCCACCGCCGCAAACCAAACGCTAAACACAATGCCAGTTCTGGTCACGTAGCCACCAAGGACAACAAACGGGCAGCTCGCAAAACTGGGCGTATTGGGTGCAACATGAGCTCTTTAGAGCAGCATCCGGTGCCACCACACCCGTTTTGGCGAACCAAAATTAAGCGCATTTAAAACTCGAGCTACATTCGTTTTGATTACGTCTCTGGATTTTATTTTTCTTTACAGCACCGACAGCGCCTGCAGCAACAGCAACTAGAAAATCGATGCGAAACTTTTCCACTATTTTCTTTTGCTGCTGCTGTTGATGTTGATGTTGATGTTGCTCTAAGCAGAATTTTTCAACAAGTTTTTTCCGTGCTCAGCGCTTTTTTGTTGCTTATACCCTGTTCCCAGTACAGAAAGAGTACATTGTAAATATTTAATTGAAGCGAGAATCCAAGTCCTTAATCAGCTTTCGTTGTGATGCTTAAGTGGCTAGTGATTGCATCTAGTGTTAACTATTTAAATATGAGTGTAAAAATATCACTTCTTTCAACTTGTTGAATTGAGCTGCGAGAAGTAGCTTGTTGAATAGACTGTTTGCACATTTCCGTAAAGTATGCTGCTCTTAAATAACAAAAGACTAAATATGCATACATATATGCAGCATGGAAATAAGACTTAAGCTACGCTTAAACTAGTTGAGAATTCTAAAAACAAATAGTAATGACAAACTGGAATGAAAAAGCAGAAGGGATATAATTTAAGCACTTTTAAGAGAGTCTTTCGATGCCATTAGTTTTAATCTGCAACCTTTTTTGTTATCTATTATCTTTGCCAAAAAAGAACTACCTCTATTAGCCTTAATATAGTGCATCTGCAAGTCAAACAAGCTGCCGCGCATAGTCATTTGATCTGTTACCTGTATATTTGTGCTGGTAAACATTTTTTTTGCAATTTGATTTGCTATTTGCTCGCACAATTGTTGCACTGATTGTGCGCAAGGATGCTGCCTGCAGCACAAGCGTATATCCATCTATATATATATATATATGTATAGATAGATAGTTGATTGGACTCCCACGTTCTCTATGTGACTTGTATTATATTACAGCATGCTTCGCATTTGTAATGCATGGAATATATTTTACGTGAGCAGTCCATATTTTAACAAGCTGACAGCGTCGACGAAGTAGATTCAACAACAAATTTAACTGTCTAAATGCAAAATGCATTATAAGATAGCTAAAATGTAAATACAAATTAATGGCGCGTTTCCTGTCAGACATCCTTTAAATTTATATATATATATTGTATTTTTTAGTTGCAACTTGAAACATTTCAATTACGCCCGTTGCACGTTGCAGCCGCCTCTGGCTAGCAAACGTCAAAATGTTGTTGCCTTGCTAAGTTTCCCATTTTTTTATTTTTTTTTTTTTTTGCTATCCCGCGGCAAGGAGCATTAAAAGTGCTGGAACACTGTTAAGTTCCCACGCTGCCGAGGCTCAAGTTCGGGCAGCTGCTGTCAGTGGCAGATACAGATACAATTGCAAGCTCAAAATGTAGTTACATTTCTTGCGCCATATGCGCCGCTTGCGAGGCGTGCAATTATTTATTTATTTATTCATTACTCACGCACATGTCTACGTACGTACGTATGTGTGTGTGTGCGTGTGACTGTGCTTGTGTTTACATTCCTTGCATACTTATATTCATCGTCAGAAATACCTTTTGGTTTAACTTATTTTACGCAAATTAATTAAATTTTTTTCGTATTTGTTAAGGCACTTCAATTGTTTACATTTCATTTTGGCGGCTTGTCGATGATATTTTTACAACGTGCGCACATTTGCATGGAATATTTTTATTGGTTGAACTCTGGGTCATAAAAAAAGAAACAAGAATTTTACAAATATTGATGTTTATTTATATTTATGTAGATTTGTGAGTGCTGCAATGAAAAGCAGGCTAAACCAATACATGTAATTGGAAATGATGTTAAAAATACAACGCATTGTAAATTTGAATATAGCCCAGAAGTCAAAACAATATAATTTGAAATAGAGCTCTTAAATAAATACAATGTGTGTCAATATCATAGTTTTAAGAGTTTTTATCTAAGCAAAGTACTGCTCTGTTATCCTTTTAATTTGTGAGTGCTCATTCTGCACGAATCTCTCCGTTTAAGGAACAAAGTTTCATGGCAAAGTTTGAACAAATCCCTGCAAATGATTGAAAGCGAAATGTTTTTCCACCATTACCTTATTTAAATAAGTGCTGGATGCGTATTTCAAGCGTGTGGTATGTTTAATTAACTTAAGTGCACAAGCGATCCAATTAAACTTTTAAAAAGCGTGAAAAACTAATGGAACTTCGTTCAAGTTGACTTTGATGCTTGCAAAATTCCAATTAGGCTGCTTTTGCAGTTGACACGTTCTCGTGCTCTACCATCATCAATTTTTGTACTTTTTCGCTCTTTCTATCTACAAAGTTCGTGTGGATTTTTTTTTTTTTTTTTTTTTTAAATTCAGGATAAATTCATTTTAAATAATTAAATGCGACGTTCTATCAAATATTAAATTAAATAAAAAACAAATAGAATAAAAACTATCGATGTGATTGGCTTTCGAAATAAAAAGATGAAATCAAAACAAATTCGTATTATGAATGAGAAACGCATAGATTGCAGAATAGTTGAATGGAAATTGCATTCGCAGTGAATAAGAGAAAACTTGATTGTGCTGAGTGCCAGCAATGTGGGTGTTAGTTCCGCTTGGTTGGGTTGTAGACAGGAGCGGTTCAGCAGGCAGTCGGGTCAACAAGAAACTTGCAATAAAAGCATGAAAATAGAATTGCCTAATGCATAATATTCGAATCGTTATACGGTTAGTTGAGTTTACTTAGCAACTTGAAAATTTATTTGTGCAAGACATATAAGATATCCCTATTTCCCGCTCGCATATAAACACCGCCGTTCTATGCGATTTTCATGATTTCAAGTAATGCCAACAGATATTAACCTTTATAATTGCCTTGTATGTATGAAGACAAAATTCTCAATATAATAAAGATCTGTGCTCTGTGAGTCTGAATATTGCCCAGCCTTTGCAAATACTTTAATATTTAAGAAAGTTCCAGTGTGGGCCACTTCATCCGCCCCTGGCAGCGGGTGCTACGCATCAATAATTACGATAAGCTAAACGTCACTCTTGAAACAGCATCCACAGCTCTAACTGTGGCAATTGTGGGCAAGAAACGGATTTGTGGTTGCAGGCAGCACTGACAGCACTTCAACTAACCGAGTTTTCATTTGGCTTTGACGAATGGTCGACAGGACTTGTGTGTGAGTGTGTGTGTGTGTGTGTGTCCTGGCACTTGGTTAATCAAAAGATTTTACGTCTGACTTGCTTACATTATGGTAATTTATCAAATGTCGACGTTATTGTGCTTGCCACACTTTGTGGCAACTATACTGCTGGCAGCGTCACCAAACACGGCAAGCCGTAAATCATTTCGTGTTTTCATCGATTTTTATAGCTAGAATACTGTGGTCCCTCTTTGCCCTAATGTCTCAGCCATTTCGTTTAGCGAACGTGCTGAATTTGCTCCATTTTCCGTCTGCAACTTGCACAACCAGAACCGAACGCATCATTAGTTACATCCCAACAGCACTTCAACCCAACTACGCCCCCAAGACACAAGCCGCCGAGCTGTGTTTGGAACACAGCAAGTAAATTGAAGTTTAAAATAAAAACTTTGCAGCATAAAGAGTGTTATTTGCGCAGCATTCAGCACGAGGATCCCCGAGCAGCCACCCAAAACCACCCACGCACATTGCACATAAACGGCTTAGATAAAAACCGAGAACAAAAGACTGTAACCAGAGACAAGCTCTAAAAACTATAATGACAAAAATGTGCATACGAGGGCAGGTTCTAAATTTTCCGACTTTACACAAGCATCAATTGCACTTTTCATGTTATCAATATGCAAAATAGGACCCTCAAATGCATGTGCAAATGAATTGAATATCTTTAGAATAAAATAAATACATTCATGTACCAGCTCATATACTGCCTACATACGCTACCTTATCAGGTTTCAATAAGACTATTTGATTTACATAAAAATCAGCTTTATTTGGGCCACTTTTTCGAAAAAAGCTACCCAATCGAACGCAGACTTTACCGAATTCTTCAATTATGAGCTCAAGTATGGTCCTAGCATATGTATGTGCATCGGACTACTAGATCATATATAAAGCTCCAATTGGATCAATCGGCTTTAAATTTGAAAAATTATGGGTATGCAAATCCGTTTGAGAGGCTAAGCATAAACAAAACAATGTGCCGTATACATTCACTTTATGTTTACACAAAAAAATGTCTTTGGCACTTCGTAGCTCAAGATCTTTGTTTAAATGGTTTAACTTCTTCGTAATATCTTGCGATCCTTACGGAACCGCCCTCCTATGTTTCTTGAGCCTTGTGGTTGGGTGAGTTGTTTTACTGACTCTGTGAATGTGTGAAGAGTGTGCTCTGCCAAAGGGTAAGGAGTGTGTGAAAAATCAGGTCAATTGTTAACAGGATACTAAAAAAGGGAAGCCAACATAAAAAGAAACAGCTTGGCAAGAAGCTGAGACATAAAGCTGCTCGTTGTGGCAAAAGTAGCGAAATCTGAGGCGTTGAATGAGGGCTAATAACGTATGTCTTTAAAGCCCTAATAAGATAATTAAAGCATATCTAACGATAAGTTGCTTTAAAAAAAAATCGTCAAGTTCTTAATAAAAACCCGCATGTCGGTTTTATTCTGTTTCCTTGCAGACAGCAGACTTTGCTTAAACTTAACACAAGGACAACGCACCGTGTAAATACTCGAAAGCTGGGAGTGGAGTTGTCCAATAGACGACATCAACAACAATGTCTAAGCACACAGACAACGATAATCTGCGCAATGACATCTACGAGAATCTGCCCTGTCAGGCCATGTATAATGAATCCGTGCGCAAAATGCAGCATCAGCATCAGCACCAACAACAGCAACATCTCCAGAAGTCCTCACAGCCTGGCGGGCAGCAGTTGCTGAACCATGTCGGCAACAGTAATCCAAATGCCAACTCCAACTCGTTAGGCAACTGCAATTCGGTGCCCGGAAACAACAAACAGCAACACGCTGTCACTGGCAACATGCCCAAGGAGATGCTCTATGCGACGCCGCTGCGTAAATCGGATCGTTACAAGAGCAGCGAACGCAGGCGCCATGATGTGGCCATGGAATCAGCCTCCACTGACGCCAAACTGTCCAATTTGCGAGACTCTAATCGCCTGGCCAGCGTGCGGAATGGTAATCCCGTGCAGGTCACCGATTTGGATGCCAATGATGAGGAGGAGCACGTGGATCGTGAAACGGATGCAAATGCATCCACAAGTGCGCTGGTCGGCGGCTCCAAGTACAACAATCAGCCGGCCTCATTGGGTGCCAGCGGTACACCCAATCAGCAGCTGGAGGATCGACGCATACTCAACTTTCTGAAGGACACCACGCAGGTGCACAAGAAGCTGGAGATAAGCGGCCGGGACTGTCCCAATGCCAGCTTCTCGAATTTGGCGCGCGAGGAACATTTTGCCAATCTGGTGCAACAGAATTTCGCACTAGAGCTGGCGCCAACCAATGGCGGCGCTATCAGTTCTGCTCCCGAAGAGGATGGCCTGGAACTGGACAAGCAGCTGCAGCCGGCACCTGAGACAGCCGCCAACTTGGAGTCGTTGATGCAGCGCAAGCATTCGCCGGATAAGGAGGTCAATGGGCTGGCGCCACTGGAGCCTAGCAATCATCGCATTGTGAGCACCGTCTATATACATCGGGAGTGGGTGCTCAAGAAGATTGCCCTCTGCCTAGAGCAGCGCACGGCTGGCAAGAAGCCTATGCCGGCAGCACTTGGCGCTGCCAGTGCCGGTTATGTGTCAGCGCGCGCCAAGGCGGCCGCCATATCCAGCTCCAGCTATAATGGGTGCTTGGTGCTGGGCTCAAATGGCTCTGGAAAGACCTCTATTTGCCAGGCCATCATGAAGGGCAACTCCGGCACCAAGGGTATACTCAATCGCAAGCTGCTGGCCTGCTATCTGATCGAGTCGCAGAATCCTGAGTGCCACAGCCTGTCGCTCTTCATGCGCAAGATTGTGCTGCAGCTGCTCAGCCATGCCTCGCTAATAAGCCGGGACGATAGCCAGAAGATCATCGACGAGGGCTTCTCCTTTCTGCGCGAGGAAGCACAACAGCAGGAGTCTAAGTTGGACGAAGCAATGAATAATATCACGCTCAGCGAGAACGCCGAAGAGCTGCTCATCGAGGAGCTCAAGCGTGGCGCAAGCGAATGCGATACCAAGGAGCTGGACAATTTTCAAATCCGACGCACTTCGACCACTCAGAAGCCGGGAAAGTCCAATCTAACGCGACAGCAATCGGAGCCGGCGCCAGCACAGTGCCTGCTATCACCCGACCTATCAGATCTGGCGGAGAAACCCGGCGCCAACAACTATGGCACACATCCGCCCAAGAGTGGCGGTAGTGCTGCAGTTCAGGAGCGTGGCGAACAGGACAAGGATACGGGCAGCGAAAAGGAACAGAAGCAAATTCGCGAACAGAAAGAGAAGGAAAAAGAGGTGCCCAAAAGCAGTCCTGTCAAGTCCAAGTCCAAGATACCCGTAAAACGCGGTCGTGCTGGCAGCGGCGTCTCCTCGCCGGCCAAGCAGGTCACGGCCACAGCTGTCAACAGCAATAGCCAGGCCATACAGCAAGGCGGCGGCGAGGATATTGCCGATTTGGTTAGCGAGCAACTAAAGAGTGAGATTGAGGCGGCCATCAAAGATGACAAGCTGGAGAAGCACAACGAAGACAAGCCCGAGGCGGACAAGGACTTAACAGATGAGCAGCCGCAGGAGAAGGCATCGCAGCAGGAAAAAACAATTGAGGAGCCGGAAAAGTCGGAGGCAGAGCTGCTCATCGACTTTGGTGCCAGTGCGGAGCGTGTGGAGCTACCCAAGGAGGACCCACCCACAACAAACATACCGCCTGTCCCTGGCGAAAAGCCAAAGATTAGGAACAGCACCAATACATTGCCGCCACCGCTGCCCAAGACAAAGAGTTGCCGCACAATCATTGCGGATGGGTACTACGAGCTGCTGATGTCCAATCCGGAGATCCTGGAGTGCCTCAGCGTAGACAGCATTGAAAAGAATCCCGACGAGTGTTTTAAGAAGGCGCTCCTCTTCCCACTGCTCGAGCTAACGCCGCCAAAGACTGCGTTACTTCTGCTCATCGATTCCATCGATGAGAACTACATCAATGAGGGCAATCTAATATCCACGCTTAAGGGTGGCCGCGGCACGGTAACCAGCCACAAGAGTCGCAACGTGGCCGAGCTGCTCTCGAACCACATACACCTCTTTCCCAAGTGGCTCTTCCTGGTGTGCACCACCAAGAAGCAGACGAAGCAAATAACTAAAATGTTTACGGGCTTTAAGAAGATAACGCTGGATGATTTGCGCAAATCGCACGTGGTCAAGGATGTGCAGGAGTATATCATAAATCGTTTAAATTCCGATTTCAAGGACAGCATCATGTTGACCAAGGAGATCATTGAGTCGCTCCATCAGCTCTACATCAAATCAAATGGCTGCATACTGTACCTAGAAAAGGTGCTGCATGGCATCAAGGATAACTTCTTCAGCTTTCGCGAAATCAAGCTAATACCCTGCACCCTGAACGGCCTGTACTTGTACATCTGCCAGAAGTCCTTCAACAAGAAGCAGTATATGAAGATACGACCGCTGCTCAATGTGCTGCTCGCCTCCTCCGGCTACGTGGACAAGCTCTTCCTCTTCAATTGTTTGCGCACACACAACTACACCATCGATTGCCAGGAGTTCGAGAAACGTTTGCAGCTCATGCGCAACATTTTGGCCTATGATGCGAATGCGCAACGCCTGAAGATTTTCCACAACTCTTTCGCGGATTGGCTGGTGGATGTAAAGTTCGCCACCAAAAAGTTCATCTGCGATGTCAACGAGGGCCATGTCATGATCTCCATGTATTACTTGCTAGTGGCAGATACGCTGTGCGCCAACACGGTGCGCCGCTTCGCCTATCATCTAATTAAGTCCGGCGAGTACTTGACCAGCCGGCACATCGATCTGGATCTCATCTTGATGCTGCTGGAGTCTCGCTTGAACCTGAGCGATTGTTTCTATACAAATCATTTTAACTGCTGCGCCCAGTGCGAGCACGACTTCAAGAATGATGTCAACTTTTTGCCCAAGACACGCTCCATGCTGGACCGTTTTCTGACCAACGAGCTGAGCGAACCGTTTGCGCAGTTCCTCTGCGATTTCTTTAAGCCCAGTCTGCCGACGGATGCCAAGATGCTGAAGCTGCTGATCGAGACAGGCATCAACAATGCCGACACACAAAACTCCTGCGAGTCGTCGCTCATGTCGCCGGAGCTGTCGGAGAAATCACAGAACATTGACTTTGAGCTGGCCGATCTGCTGCTGTCCAGCGAGAAGAGCTGCCTGCTGGAGACGCAGCGCACGATCAGCCCCTCGGAGCAGAGTGAACCGCCACATGAGAGCCAGGACGAGAATGCCTCGAGCACGCTGCATCAGCTCTCCGATTCGCATCACATTGAGCTTCACAAGGGCAAAGCCCTGATCCATATACTTGCCAACGATGGCAACCATCAGCTGCTGGAGCGCGCTCTAAATGCCTGCAAGAGTCCCATTGATCTTGAGATAGAGGATTATAACGGCCAGACAGCTCTCAACATAGCCTCGAGAAACGGCCATTTGGAGGTGGTCAAGCTGTTGCTTAGCTTCTCGCAGCCCTGCAACGATGGCACCGGCCGCATGAAGCGTGTGGATGTTAACCATGCGGATCGCGATGGATGGACACCACTGCGTTCCGCCTCCTGGGGCGGGCATAGCGAGGTTGTACGACTGCTCATTGCGCAGCCCGCCTGCAAAATCGATTTGGCCGACAAGGAGGGACGCACTGCGTTACGCGCTGCCGCCTGGAGTGGCCACGAGGACATCCTGAAGCTGTTGATTGAATCGGGCGCGGACGTCAACTCTGTGGATCGCCAAGGACGCACTTCGCTGATTGCCGCCTCGTACATGGGACACTATGACATTGTGGAGATTCTACTGGAAAATGGCGCCAATGTTAACCACCTGGATCTGGATGGACGCAGCGCCCTGTGTGTGGCCGCTCTGTGCGGCTCCTCGGGCTATAGCAAGGTAATCTCCACGTTGCTGGATCACGGCGCCAACACGGATCAGCTTGACAACGATGGCATGTCACCGCTACTTGTCAGTTCGTTTGAGGGCAATGCCGAGGTCTGTGAGCTTCTGCTGGAGAATGCCGCGGATCCGGATCTGGCAGACTTCATGGGCCGGACGCCGCTTTGGGCCGCCTGCACTGCTGGCCATGCTACTGTGGTGCGACTGCTGCTCTTCTGGGGCTGCGGCATCGATTGCATGGACTCCGAGGGTCGCACAGTGCTCAGCATTGGCGCTGCTCAAGGCAATGTGGAGACAGTGCGTCAGCTGCTGGATCGCGGCCTGGATGAAACGCATCGCGACAATGCCGGCTGGACGCCATTGCATTATGCCGCCTTCGAGGGCTTCCATGAGGTGTGCCTGCAGCTGCTGGACTCGGGCGCCAAGATCGATGAGTGCGACAATGAGGGCAAGACGGCGCTGCATTTGGCCGCCCAAGAGGGACGTCTGCGCTGCGTGCAGACCCTGCTGGATATACACTCCAGCTTTGTGGATCAGAAGGCGCATGATGGCAAGACCGCTTTCCGTCTGGCCTGCCTAGAGGGTCACATGGACACGGTGGAGTTCTTGTTGAAGTTCTGCTGCGATGTCAACTCCAAGGACGCCGATTCGCGCACCACTCTTTATATTTTGGCACTCGAGAACAAGCTGGACATTGTCAAGTATCTGCTGGACATGACCAATGTGGATGTTAACATTCCTGATAGCGAGGGGCGCACTGCGCTCCATGTAGCAGCCTGGCAGGGTCATGCCGACATGGTGAAGACACTTATCGAGGCTGGCGCCGATGTCAACTCAATGGACCTGGAAGCGCGTACACCGCTGCACTCGTGTGCCTGGCAGGGCAATCATGATGTCATGAATATATTGCTCTACTACGGCGCCCTCGCGGATCATGCATGCAAGCAGGGCGCCACAGCGCTAGGTATCTCCGCACAGGAGGGACACGAGAAGTGTGTCATTGCGTTGCTGCAGTTCGGCGCCAATCCCTACAAATCGGATCACTGCGGGCGCACGCCCATTAAGCTGGCGGCCAAGTCCAGTCGCAGCAGCATACTCAAGATCTTTGAGAGCTATACCAAAAGTAAGCGCGATAGCAGGCGTAAAAGTCTGTTGTTATGTTATTAAATCCCTTGTCCACTTACCACTCTCCTCCTCTATAGATGAAGCTAGCAATCCCAATGAAGCGAAATTCCATGCCAGCATGCTGCGCTCTCCGGACCAGCCTCCGGCTCTGCCCCTGCACCAAAACTTAGCTCCGTATCCGGCACACGCTTCCGCTTCCTCGGTTTGCTCGGCAGCCACCACTGCTACGGTGCACAATGGTAGCAATCTGCAGGCGCTGAATGCCTCCAGCTCTACGCACAGCTCGAACAACTTCTATCAGAACACCATGCAATCAGATACGAGCAGCTTGCATAAGCGCAAGAGCGTCATCTCTAGTCAATCGACGGGCAGCAGCAACGATGTGAGTATAGCTTCAGTATGCCCAAGGCGGCCAGCTGATGACGTCTCCATGTTCTCCTCTATGCAGCAGGCGCCGCTCACTTTCACTCAGCAATTGCAGCGTCAAAGCAAGCTTAGCTCACGCAACAATCTAATGGTCAACTCGAAGCATGCATCAAGCTCGGCCGCAGCGGCTCACAAATCCAGCAGCAATAGTGGCGCAGGCGCCCATCAGCGGCATTCACAGATGCTGCCTGAGCTCAACGAGCACCAGCTGGGTAAGATTCTTAAGAGTTTCGAAGCATATACCACTTGTCTAATACTCTTCTACACAGCAAGTAATATGACTAATGAGGCGGATCTGTATGATATGGAATGCATGTCACCATTATACGCAACGCCTCCGCACTCGCCCAGCAGCGAGCTGAGCTCACCCGGCCAGCTGCCCGCTTTGAATGCCTTTGTGGATGATGACCGTGCTGGACCTAGCGGTTCGAAGCCCGCCTTGCCCGATAATCATTTTGCGCGGGATACACATATGCGCATCATTTTGGGCAATCTTAAGGAGAATCAGCCCAGCTCATCGAGGTAAGATTTCATTAGATATGACTATGCGTAAGCCCAAATTGTAACTCGTTCTCTTCTCGTCTTCAAGCAGCAAGAGCAAACGCAGCGGCGTCTCGAGCAATCCGGCAATGCGGCTCATTCGCAGCCGCTTCGATTCGGCGGCACAGCTCATTAGGCGCACCAATAACATGCTCTCCTCTAGCAGCAATCAGGGCTCATCCAGCATTGGTGTCAAGTCGGGCACCTTTCAGTGGCGCAAGGAGAGTCAAATGTAAACCCAGGGCGACCGACACAGACATAAACTTGCATACTGAATTCAACAGTAGCTCGTATTTGACCTTATTGAGTTTATACTTTATATAAAAAAGTATTTGTTTTTTTGTGATAGTTTCAATTTTAGTATACACACGTATTATGTATTCTTATTTCATATATAACTAAAAATACATCTAGACCTATTGCAAGACCGTAGTTTAAGGCACGCGCAAAGTATTAAGCTGTGTAGATTCATCAACGATTATAGAGTATTTCAGTACATTTTTGGCATGCAATCGTAGAGAACTCCAAGCAAGTAGCATCGAAATTAGAAATCAACAAAATTATGCTCTTCGGCATGCCGAACATGAAATACCCTTGCAGACACACAAATCCATTTAAGAACTTTTGTTCCTATGGCAACTCAATGATGTGCTAGTCCGTTTCTCATCTACAAAACAGATCCAAAAAAAAAAGTGTAAAATGTCTCTGCAAGGGTGTAAAAATAAAAACCAAATAACAATTAAATACAAGAGAAAAAAAAAGTATATATTCAGCCTCCCGTTGCTGGAACCAATTTGTTTTAATTTATTTTTGGAATATGTTATGCTGCAGAAATTCAATTACTTTATTTAAAGAGTTTTATTTGGTCTGCTACGACCGATCAAATTATATGCGCCATACTACATTAACATTAACTATATTCATGAAATGGCTGAATAATATAATTTATTTTATAACTAGAATTAAAGCAATTTTAACATATGAAACTGAGATATATGAGTATATAATAATGCTGATTACGTCAATTTTATAATCAGTTTCCAAACTTATTACCAACTTTTTTATGGCATGATTCTTTAAGCCCAAAATTTCTTTTATCATCCCAAAACACTTAATGTAACCCGTTCCTGTGCTCATTTTTTACACACACACAAACCCAGGTTTTTATTAATTCGAGACTCGAAAGACCTGTAGACGCAAAAACACTTATTAATTAACAAAGTTTCAGATATAATATTTTCTGAAACTCTATCTCTCACTGCAAAGCAGCAAAACACAAGCAGGCAGACAACTATACAACGTACTTGGCTAAATCCAAAAAAAAAAAAAAAAAAGATATTAACAGCGAAATGTTGATTAAAAGGAAACATAACGTAATTAATTGTTAAATATACATGAATACATATTTATATATATTTATTTGACAAAACGCATATTTACAAGTTAACAACAAGCAGAGTTATTCAAAGATTCATATTAACCATTATAGATAACCGAAAAACACAAACTAAATTACACCCACACCCATACAAAAATGGACACAAATCGCATGACGGGGTCTAATGAAACCAAAGATAAACATTTAAATTTGGAAATAATATACATAAATACATATACAGACACAAGATTACCTATACAATATAATGTATGTATTTATAAAAACAAAAGTAGTGTTGTAGTTTGCAAAACGTTTGCATTGAAGTTTAATTAATAAACTATGGATAATTATATTGTCGAAATTGGATACAGGAACATTTACAACAATTCTGAGTGTGTTTTTAGTTTAAACAACTGTTTGCGACATGAAACGAAGCATATACATTTAAATATAAACTATAAAGCCTAATAAAGTGTATATTCATATAAATAAATTTGAGTCTAATTATTTCCCTTGGAATGTGTTTACCAATAACTATTTGTTATTATCAACGAGTACCTTTGGATTGGCCACACGGAATACATTAGGCACCATGCCCGCCAATGTAGTGAACAGCTCCTCAGAGATATCGTGTGGCAGCAACAATTGCAGGGTACTAAACGACAAAGTATATTAATTATAATCTTACAACTTTATAGTTCAATGAACTAAGGCTTACCTTAACTCTGCGCCGCCCCAAGAGGCTGATTCGATCATAAAACCCTTGGCGCACTTGAATACGAGCTCTGCGCGTCGAATGCACCACTGTACGGTCATGTCCTCGCTCATCTCGTGGCGCAGCAGGGCTGGGATTGTCAATGTGGTTATATCATGCCGACTGGCTGTCTTTAAAATGCTGCGCAGACCCAAGATAACTGGATGGCGTGAATTTATTTCGCTGGGACTATTGATGGGCTCATCGGATATCAAATGAAATATGACGTGCGACTGTGAGAGATTCGAGTGTTTGGTTATAAAAAAATCGCCGGTCTTCAGCTTGGGCACATGCTGTTTAATTGGCGACGATGTGGCGCTGCCTTCGGCACTGTTGCCACTCCCACTGCCACTGCCGCTTCCATTACTCGGCGAGTTGCTTGTGCCGCTGGTGTTGAGTGCCCGAATTTGTTTCTCTATCTTTTCAAGCTGCACATCCATCTGATCAAAATGAAACTCAGTCGATCTGTTCGCATTCTTGATTATGCTCTTATTAGCCTGTGCCTGTATAGAAGGGGTCAGCACGACCACGCCGCAAAGTGAGCTCGAGTAAAGACCCAAGGCCATGTTGAGACCATTCAAATTTTCATCCGCATGCAGCGGACTACACAGGTCCGTCACATTGGCGCTGAGTATGCGAATATTGTGCATGTGCTTAAGTTGAGAGCCCAAATGTATGGTGAAGCTCTCCTCCATCGAAGGCTGCTGCGAGACGAACATAGAGGAGCGATTGCCCAGCGGCGTAGAGACTGGCGATACTTGGAACATTTGACTAACTTGACTGGTAATCCAGTTACGATACTCATTCTTCTGATGGCCCATCATTGCCTCCAGCTCGGATTCATAACGCTTTCGTACAAAGTTGTGCGTTGTGTATTGCTGTGCCAGCAGATTGTTAATGTCCTCGGATGTTGTCGTTATGTCCAGCTGATTGATTTGCGTGTCCATTTCCTGCTGTTGAGAGTTTTTTAACGTTTCCACCTCAGAGTCCATATGCTCGGTCATATCGGCTATGACCTTAGCATAGCCACGTTCCCGTTTTAGTATATCCTCTAAAGAGGAGGAGTGCACCAGTCGATGAAAGCTCTGCGCAAATATGTCCTCATCGCTTGGACCAATGCGATCTGCAAATTGAAGCAGCTCTTCTTTATACAGACGTTCTGTATTTCGCACTATAGATTCTAGGTCAAGCTCTTCGTTGGCCGCTTGACTGATCAAATTCTCAGCGTAGTCATCGTGGAATTTCTGATGCTCCCGGTCAATAAACGACTTTAGTTCCGCCTCTAAATCTTTTTTGGGGAGAGTCTGATAAGAGATAGCTGCTCTGTTTTATCTATTTCACTTACTTATGTCTTCGTCCAAATACCGCATCATTGGATCCATTTGAGCTAAAAGCTGTGTAACCAATTCCTCAAGGCATTCATCCTCAAAAGGCAATATAATATCCAGCTTGGCTTCACAGTCTTTGCCTGCATAATCCTTGTAGTTATACTTAAATTGGACTGTGCGACTGGTCTCCATTCTAAATTAACCGAAGCTTCTTAGAATCGGTTCAATTTTGTATATTTGTTTTAATATGTTTTCAATATTCTTGTACTTTGCTTAGCAAAACAATGTGAAAGCACTGTTAATTAACAGTCGCAGTGCAATGCAATTAGAGATGTGCGCATACCGTGCTTGGTAGGCACGCCCCGAAAATAAGCTTGTCTTTATTATGTTCATATGGCCACTAGTTTTTTTTTTTTTTTTTTGCATTAAGAAAATCTCACCGAGTTTGGTAATACACACGACTCTTATTTCTGCTCGTGACGTAGCTCTTCCAAATTTGCGCCGACGTACATGTTAACCGGCATCAATTTAACATGCGATGACAATGTTAATTAACAGAGCAAACTTATCGGTAACTGCGGAAGTGTGTACACACTGCAGGCACATAAATAGAGCGCAATTCAATTTGAAATAAAAACAAATTTGCTTTGAAGTTTTCGGTATTTATTTAAAAATTAAGATTATGTATGTAAAAATTAAACTTAGTTGTGTAGGCAGCGTGATTCCAAACGTTTAAATGTTAACCTGAAAATTACAACACTTCCCTGTTTACGTGTGCAGCTACAACTTACCCCAAGTCGACCAATCCGAGGGTTGCCGCAAAGGTTTGGCAGTGCCGGCCCAATTGCACGTGTAGACTGTCCGCTTTGTGGCTGAGCTAGCTTGGCGACCGTCATTTCAGCGCTTTGCATTACTTTTTAGCCAACTTGGAACAAAGATTACAATATATATAATTTATAATGAAATATAACGGTATACAATGTGTGCATTCCAAATGGAAACCAGGTTAAATGAAAATAAATCGAAATAAAGAAAAATATAAAAGGTGCCCGCCCACAAATATCGCTACCATCATAAAATATTTGGCATACTGACTCTACCAGCTTCCTTGCCGCTTTCAACTTACATAGGAATGCACTTTGGCACCTGCTTTGTGCTTGCTTTGCTGCTGCGCCTTTTGCCTGTTCTAAACGAATACAAGACTTATACTAGAGATATGAATAAATAAACAAGACTTGGCTTGAGCTAAACAACATTTTTGATTTGTTTGTTTTTTTTTTTTTTTTTTGGTATTTTTTGTTTGTTTTCTTTTTCGCTTTTATGTTTTGTTTTTGTCAATTTTACATAAATTCATTGCTGTATTTTATATCTTTCTTTGCTACATTAAAATGTAAATTTTGTTAACATATTAGAAATCCTTAATGGCGCGCTGACCTTTGAGAAGAACTGCATACAAACTGCTACAAGGTGTCGGTTACAATTAATTGTTCTTTTGGTTAAAACTAAACATTGGGAGATAATTTAGCTCAATGCGTCATAGTCACTTACAAAAACGAGCATAAGAGCTCCTCCTCGCTAAGATATATATATATATATATATATGTAAATATATGTATTATTTAATGCTAGAGCAGCGCGAGCGGCTCTTGAAAAAAATGAGCGCACGCTCTACTCGATTTTAAAATTATGAGAAGCTTAAACCTAAAGAAAATATTAATACATTTTTTAAATATAGTTTTTTGTAGATTTTTGCACTGATTATCAGAAATTGTGGGCGATAGATAGCCATATTCAACCATTGGAAGTGGTCGTTCGCTTGAATATAGATTCAGATTTAGATCGGCTGCCGCCCTGAAGTTTTCGTTTTTAATGTGTTTTGTTGTGTTTATACTAAGTAATATTACTGCTTACTGAAGGATTGTGGCTACAAGGGTACAAAATTTAACTCGAGTTGTTTGCTTTTGATGCACGCAGAGCACGCACAAGGTGTATGTATGCGACATAACTATTTTACAATGTTCCTTTTGTTTTAATTATAGTAGGTTGGCTACAAAATGGTGAATATAAATATTATACTATTTTGAATATTGAATAGGTAGGTAGGTAGGTTTGACGTGTGCGTGTGTGTGTGTGTGTGTGTTAAATCAATTATCGTATATCATTATATCGTAATATCGTAACTGTGCAAATTACTCTCATATCGAATCCTGGCCAGCTGCTGTGTACGTGTACTGCTGGATGCGTATGTGTGCGGGGCCTCGCTGCTGCTTAATTCACTTCTTCACTGCTTCATTTCACCTCTGTCTTCTCTGCATTTGTAAGTTCTGTTAACTCTGCTGCTGCTGCTGCTGCTGCTGTTGCTGCTGCTGTTGCAACTGCTCTCTGAATAAACGCACACACACACACATACTGCTCTGCTCTGTACTTGTACTGACTTTGACTGAACCAATCTCACACGACTGCACTGCACTGTTCCTGATATTTATCTTCTCTGTCATGATATTGGTATGGATGTTCTCGGAAAACTTCTTAGGTATATGAGTTGTTGCTCATATCATTGAATTGCGTATCGTTTACTTGACTTTGACTTTTGGGAATAAACTGAGCCACTGCTAATTTACCACCTATAAAATGTCGATAAATGAGAAACGTTATTTAAATAAATTGTTGTAAAGCATTCTAACAGTACTTAAATTGTTTTTGTTTTTCTAATTACGTTTACACAAAATAAATACTTAAAAAGATTAGTTTGCAAAAAGTCCAAAAGGAGAGTTTTAAATGAAAAATTTGTTCAATCTTCGATATCGATACTAAGATGCGGTTAGAAGCTAACAGGAAAATGCCGATAAGATAAAAAGAGAGCTATATGTGTATTTATATTTAAAACGCAAGAAACCTACGCAAATTGTTCGTAAAACAAACAAAATAACACAGAAAATATACAAAAATATTTATAAATAAATACATATATATATATATATATATATGTATATGGCTGGGTGGTTGATAGGTTGAACGATATATATATTTTTTTTTTGTTAGGGTCCTTAACTAAATTTACAACTATGCTCACCTCGTCGGGGCGCCTCAATATCTGCGATTGTTGCCGCCACCGTTATTGAAGCCCTGATTGTTGCCACCATAATTGCCTTGGTTGCCACCGCCTTGAAAACACAAAAGAAAACCCACATGCACTTTTTAAAAGTCTGCTCAAGAACTAAACCCAAAAGATTACTCTAATAACAAAAACCTAACTCGACTGCAACGTGGGGGGATGTCTGTGTGTGTGTGGGTGTGTGTGTGTGTGTGTGTTACGACTGCATAAGCCGCACAAAGTCTTGTGCATTCGTTTCACAGCATTTTGAATATATCAAACTAAAACTGGCAAACCCTATGGACGTACCATCAGACTACTCTCTTGATTATCTACGCATCCCATGCCCAGCCCAAGTGCACAGCGCCGCTTTAAATCGCTAAGCTCTTCTCGCTGTGCACTCGAACTGGGAGCTTCAAGTGATCGTAAGTGAAAGTTGATGAAACATGTTGTGGATTGATGCTTACCTGCTTTGTTGGCAAAGTTGCCGCTCTGGTAGGGCTGCATGCGATTGTTGCCAAAGTTGCCGCCTCGTTGGGGTCCACCGCTGTAGCCTTGTTGATAGTTACCAAAATCATTGCCGCCATTGTTACCCCAGTTACCGTTACCGCCGCCGCCGCCGCCACCGAAGTTACCGCCATTGTTGCCCCAATTGTTGTCCCAGGGTCCGTTATTGCCCCAGCAATTGTTGCCGCCGCCGTAGCCGCCGCCAAAATTGTTGTTGCCCCAATTGTCATTATTACCGCCGCGATTACCCCAGTTGCCGTTCTGGTTACCGAAGTTGCCACCACCGCCCATGTTTCCACCCCTATTGCCGCCACCGCCGCGACCACCCTGACCGCGACCACCACCACCGCCGCCGCCCATTTCATTTTGCTTCGGCAAAGCCTTCTTCACGTCCACCATTTTGCCATTCAGCTGGTGCTGTTTTTGCACTGCAATTAAAAAATATGGTAGAAAATAGTAAGTCATCTATAACACGATGCAAGATTTGTTAGAGATTGAGCAAAAACCACTTGTGCCAAATACTTTTTGATCATTGCTGCACAAATACAACAATAACTAAAATATAATATGGGCTGGGCTTTAATCTTACAGCCATAAAACGCCGCAAAGACACATCAAACATTGCAATGCGGAGCTGGGACTGTGTAATTTGCCTAATGCATATACATATATTTAATTGTAACGAGGCTGCGTGTTACACTGAACAAACTTTTTATATACATTCGCATAACATAGCTTAGCCGACGCTTTCATTTATCTCACAGCGTTCAAAAGGAAACCGTACAAGCGTTGAACAAGCCTGTCAATTTGTCAGTACTGTGTTTATTTATTTACCAATTGTGGCACATACGTTTTCATCAATTAGACATTCAGAGCGCCCAATTAACAAAGATATAATGTGTGCAACATCTCTTTTACAGTCATGAAACGCCGCACAGACACATCAAACATTGCTATGCGGAGCTGGGACTGTGAAATATTACTAAACTATTGCTAAACTTGGCGACTCAGTAATTCACAAGCAGGATCCATGTGCGAATGTTTGGCTGGGGTTGAAGTCTCAGTGAGAGGCCACATTACCCAGTGCTATTTAAAATATACATATCTCATTCCTATAATAATTGTATTGCTTTAATGTAACGAGGCTGCGTGTTACGCTGAATTTGGATTTTAGATACATTCGCATAACATAGCTTAGCCGACGCTTTCATTTATCTCACAGCGTTCAAAGGGAAACCGTACAAGCGTTGGTCAAGCCCGTCGATTTGTCAGTACTGTGTTAATTATCTGGCCAATTGTGGCACATACGTTTTCATCAGTTAGGCATAGAGGTTGCCCAATTAACAAAGATATAATATGTGCAACATTTCTTTTACAGTCATGAAACGCCGCACAGACACATCAAACATTGCTATGCGGAGCTGGGACTGTCCATATACTATGTATGTGCTTAGATGTTTCTGTTTTGTACTTACACACAACTTTGTCGACGGGATCGTAGTCGTCGAACTCAACAAAGGCGAAGCCACGTTTCTTGCCAGTCTCTTTGTCCATGACAATGTTGATGTCAACAATGCTGCCATAGTGCTGGAAGTAATCACGCAGACTCTGCTCGTCATGATCGTCCTTCAGGGCGCCCACAAACAGCTTCTTGACTGTGGCGCCTGCATTAGGCGAGTCGATGTCTTGGCGCGGTACAGCACGCTTGGGCTCGACGACGCGTCCATCGATTTTGTGCGGACGTGCCTTTTGGGCTTCGTCCACCATGCTTGAATGCGAGTATGTTATAAAGCCGAAGCCGCGTGAGCGCTTCGTACGTGGATCCTTCATGACGACCACATCGACAATTTGGCCCCATTTTTCAAAGTGCGCTTTTAAATTGTCATCGGTGGTGCGGTAATCCAGACCGCCAATAAACAATTTACGCATATGCTCTGGCTCAGTAATGGAGTCCTAAATAAAAAAGAACAAAAGTTTCATATCGATTTTTTTTTCATCAAGCCAAACCTAACCTCTACCCCGCTGACGCACATGTAGAAAATTTCAAAATGGCGGTCACCGAGTTCGCGTATGTACCCATACATGCATACAACTACTACCCAACTCATAAAATTTTAGTGCCTATAATTTTCCTACTTACATCATCATGCTGGCCATTAGAGTTTCCATTTTGATCGTTGTGACCGCCCATATTATATATTTTTCTTAATTTATGACTTTTTTCCTTTATATTTTGAAAAACGACACAGCACAATGCTTCACCCGTTTTAGTTGAGTAATGAAAATTGAAATGTAATGCCAGGCTGTGTGCCCAAATCTGGAAAACGTCACGATACTCTCAAAGTAGTGTTGTGTAGGGTTTTTGTATTTTTTTCTCAGGAAAGTACGCTGCTCATAATGTATTTGTAGTATTAAATAGAAATCCCTCCTTGGATATTAACAGACTGAATATATACTATATATACTTAAAATAAATGTAAGAAGCATATGCTGTTGGTGTTGTTAAATTTTTGTTGATACCATTGATTCTCATATTTTATAGTGTTATATACATTTTATACTTTGCACTGTTTTAAACTTTTCTGTTGCGAGATAATCTCGGCTAAGTATGTATTTTGATATATTGGTATACGAAGACTAACCAAAAAATACTTGCTTACTTATATGTGAAATTTAACTGATCACCGTACATATCTTAACAAGTTCACTAGTTCTTTTTTTTTTTTTGAATACGACACACAAGTCAAGATGCCGAAAAAGAAAACCGGCCAGCGCAAAAAAGCAGAGAAGCAAAAGTTACGTTTGAAGGAGATTAGAGGACGAGAGGTTCCTCTCGCTGATCTGCCTTGCAATGCACCGATGGACTGCGACAAGTGCGAGAAAAAGCAAAAGTCTCGTGCCTTTTGCTATTTCTGCCAGAGTGTGCAGCGTTTGCCCATTTGTGCACAATGTGGCAAGATAAAGTGCATGCTGAAGACGGGCGACTGTGTAATCAAACATCCCGGCGTGTACACGACTGGATTTCCTGGCATGGTTGGTGCCATTTGCGACTTCTGCGAGGCTTGGGTGTGTCACGGACGAAAATGCCTTACCTCGCACGCCTGCACCTGCCCGTTGCAGAACGCTGTGTGCCTAGAGTGCGAACGTGGTGTCTGGGAGCATGGTGGACGCATCTTTAAGTGCTCCTTTTGCGATGGCTTTCTGTGTGAAGACGATCAATTTGAGCATCAGGCCTCGTGCCAGGTGCTGGAGTCGGAGAACTATAAATGCCAATCATGCAATCGTCTGGGTCAATATTCATGCTTGCGCTGCAAGACGTGCTACTGCGAGGACCATGTGCGCCGCAAGGGATTCAAGTATGATAAGAACAAGGCTATACCTTGCCCCAAGTGCAATTATGAAACGTCTGTGACAAAGGATTTGAGCATGTCCACGCGATCCCATAAATTTGGCCGTCAGCAACAAGGCATGGGCAGTGACGACGAGGAGGGGTATGGTGGCTACTATGGGGGCTATGGGGCTAGTGGAAGCGCAGGCTATACGTATGGCGATGACGACGAGGACGATGGTGATGACGATGAGAGCGAAAGCGATGATGACGACGAGGAGGAGACAAGCGGCAGTGATGCTGAAGAAACCGCCAAAGCGGAAGATAAATCTGAAAAATAATTCTTTTGTTTTTTAAATAGATACATTTACAAATGTGTATGCAATAAATTCATGTACTCAATAGATAATTGTTTTGCGGAAAAACAAGCTGTTTGGTTTCATAGGGTGTTATGTTTTCGATCAGCTAATAAATGGGTTCTGTCACTTACAAAAGCTGGCTGTTATGGATAAACACAAAAAAACGTATTTCACAACACTGGTGACTTGCACGTGCGAAATAGACTTGTTTTGATTTGTAATGGAAATTTTTAATAATCGACCAGGATTTTGTCCGTCCTGTGGATCAATTTTGCCGCCGCTGCAAGTTAAAGGAAACGTCTTTTGCTATAACTGTAAACAAGAGTTCTCTCCAGATGGTAAGCTATTGTTAATAATAATTTATTGCTGCATCTCAATACGCCGGCCTCTCAGTTTATAGCGGTGAGACATCCGAGTACACAATACACTTTAATTCCTACGATCCCAGCAAGCTGTCCAAAAAAGGAAACCGTGACACCGCTACTGCAGAGGCTGATGGTCCAGTTGTAGAGCGGAAATGCCCCAAATGCGGCAACGACAAAATGTCCTATGCCACGTTACAGCTACGCTCGGCGGATGAAGGTCAGACCGTATTCTTTACCTGTTTGAAGTGCAAGTAAGTGCAACATCAAAGGAATCCATAGCAAATGCTTAACTATTACTTTTTTTTTATTATACAGATACAAAGAATCGGAGAACTCATAAATGCATCATATTAGCTGTTAGTCAACGAATTGTGTAAATAATACAAGTATCTTAAATTAATGAAAATAACTGTGCTCGACAGCCTGAAAATATAGATGGAAAGATGGATTTGTGGATGGTAATTGCGTCTCTTGTTAGTTATTAATGTGATCAGTGCTCACCTCGGTGGCCTTAAGACGATTCTTTGGATTATATACGACCAGGTTCGAGACCAAATCAATTTCAACAGCATGTGTGCAGCTTGGAAACAGATTGTCCCAATGCACGCCCACCGAATTGGGAAATCTGGCAGCAACAATTAGATTAATTATCAACCAATTGTGTAAGCAATAACTCACCTTATTTTACTGTAATCCGGCAGCGCCGTAAGCTCTGGCCATTCGTTTAGACGCGGGCTTCCCAACGTACGTATTATAATTGCCAACTGCTCGATATCTGTTGTGCCTGCAAAGAGCGGTACACCGCGTAGCATTTCGGCCAACACATTGCCGCATGCCCACAAGTCGACGGCAGGTCCATATTTCTGACTGCCCCAGAGTATTTCGGGTGCACGATACCACCGCGTGGATACCTGTGGCGAATACAGGCGTGACTCCTCTTCGGGGAAGTACAGGCGCGCTAAGCCAAAGTCGGCAATCTTCAGGACATCCGCATGGCTGATTAGCAAATTGGCGGGCTTGATGTCTCTGTGCATAATGCCCGCATCGTGCAGGTATGCCATGCCCTTGAACATCATCAGGGCATATTTTCGCACCTGCTGGCGGCTCAACGGATTCACTTCGCTCTTCAGTCGACCATACAGTGTGTCCGGCATGTACTCCAACACCAGCGAAAGGCCACTGAGATCGGGATATATCTCAATAATGTTTAATATCTGCAACAGCCACGTTGAAGCAACATACATACATATGTATATACATATAGGATTTGGTATCAGATCGTGTAACTTACATGTTCCGAACTACACAGTTGAAGCGTTTTTATTTCGCGCAGCGTACTCAAGGATATGTTGCCAAATTTGTTCTTCAATGCGACCTTCTTGATGGCCACCTCCACGTTGCGCTGCAAATCGATGGCCTTGAACACGCAGCCGTGCACACCTTCGCCAATTTTGTCTTGCATTTTATAACGACTGGGCGCATAGTCGTCCATTATTTGACTGTAATTTTAATTTGGTAATTGAGTAGCACTCTTTTTATGAGTTTCGTTATTTTTTTTCGGTGTTTTTATATACTGTCCACGTAGTCCCTGGCAACGGTCATAACAATGCCAAACAGCCGTTAGCCTGCGAACGCAGCTAGCAAAACAAAAGTCCTTAAGCTCAGCCACCTGTTGCCTGCTTGTTTACAGTTGTGTTTTGCTGTTTGTGACAACGCGAACTGTGGCCTAAAGCGTGGCCTGTCAAACTTCAAGGCATGCGCATCTCCATGTCCTTTGGCTGTGCCAGGTCAACTGTCAAGTTGTGCGGATACACAATTTTTCGGACCCTCGCAACCTCCAGAGAAACGAACGCAGCTTACGAAATAAAATAAAACTATTTAAATATGTCCTTAGTTATTAAATAAGTTGTGCACATCAATTAACTGGCTGGTAGGTGTAACTGTATTTTAAATCAGGTGCAAATCTAACGCTGGAAATAATCGTTACAAAAACTGTAAAATAGGTGTCAGCCTTGTACGTATGTATGTACATACATATGTATGTTCCACAAAGTGTACCGTGCTAATATACAAACTTTTACCATGAACAATGAAAGGACGCAAATTAAATAATAACTAGCTTTTACGTGGTCTTTTGGCAACAATTTGTGATCAATAAGGTCCTTAACGATTTAGTGTGCGTGTGAATGTAATAGCTAGGTATGCAAAGTGTTTGTATACTTATGTATGTATGTATGTATGTATGTGCATGTGTTTGTAACTTTTTTTGTGACATGCATCGACACGCACAGCCTGTCAGGCGCAGCAGCACCTTGAACCAATTTCATAATTCTACTACTGCGTTTGACTTTGAACAACAAAAAAAAAGTGCATTGCATTTGAAGGCTTTAAAAATGGTTTATACATACATATACATGTGCAAACACAAGTATTAACCGAATATGCCCGGGAAAAGTTTTGTTTTGTTTTTCGCTTATAATAACAACTTTATACACGATTTACCGTATCGCATCATGGACATATCACATTTAACAATATTTAATGGCATTACAGCCCGCGCGCACACAACATGTCCCATCCACATCTGGTCCTGTTACTGCTGTTGTGCCTTAGCCTGGGCTTGAGGAACGTTCAGTCAAGAACTGCCAAGCGCTCCGATGTCTATATAGCGGGCTTCTTCCCATATGGCGATGGCGTTGAGAACTCGTACACGGGACGCGGAGTTATGCCCAGTGTCAAGCTGGCACTTGGTCATGTCAATGAGCATCCGCAGATACTGACCAACTACAGGCTGCATATGTGGTGGAATGATACGCAGGTATAATCGGCGTACAAGCACCGAGAAGTATGTAGTTCTTATATGCCTTTGCTTGTTTCCAGTGCAATGCTGCCGTGGGAGTGAAATCTTTCTTCGACATGATGCACTCTGGTCCTAACAAGGTGATGCTCTTTGGTGCGGCCTGCACGCATGTCACAGATCCCATAGCCAAGGCCAGCAAACACTGGCATTTGACACAGCTGAGCTATGCGGATACCCATCCCATGTTCACCAAGGATGCGTTTCCCAATTTCTTTCGAGTGGTGCCCTCAGAGAATGCATTCAATGCACCACGCCTGGCGCTGCTCAAAGAGTTCAATTGGACGCGAGTGGGCACCGTTTACCAGAACGAACCACGATATTCACTGCCACACAATCATATGGTGGCCGATCTGGATTCCATGGAGCTGGAGGTGGTAGAGACCCAAAGTTTCGTCAACGATGTAGCCGAGTCACTGAAAAAACTGCGGGAAAAAGATGTGCGAATCATTTTGGGCAATTTTAATGAGCATTTTGCCCGCAAGGTTTTCTGCGAGGCATTCAAGTAAGCCCTTCCGAACTTTTCATATTATATAATGCCCATAATAATGCCGCCTTCAGATTGCAAATGTATGGACGCGCCTATCAGTGGCTGATTATGGCCACCTACACAACAAATTGGTGGAATGTGACGCTGGACAGCGAATGCAGCGTGAAGGAAATTGCCACGGCTTTGGAGGGTGCCATATTGGTGGATCTGCTGCCGCTCTCAACCAGCGGAGACATAACAGTTGCAGGCATTGTAAGAGGACTTAGAGATCTTACCTACATATGCAACCTCTTAAGGCTTAGTTATTTTCCAGACGGCGGATGAGTATCTAGTTGAGTATGACAGATTACGTGGCACGGAATACTCGCGCTTCCATGGATATACCTACGATGGTATTTGGGCAGCTGCATTGGCCATACAGTATGTAGCGGAGAAGCGTGAAGATCTGCTAACACATTTTGATTATCGAGTCAAGGACTGGGAAAACATTTTCCTAGAAGCATTACGTAATACTTCCTTCGAGGGTGTCACGGTTAGTATATTAGCTCTAAGATCAAAAACCTATTAAATATCCTATGTATACTATTTCTAGGGTCCGGTACGCTTCTATGACAACGAACGCAAGGCTAACATTCTGATTACCCAGTTTCAATTGGGACAAATGGAAAAGATAGGTGAATATCACTCACAGCAAGCACACTTGGACATGACGCTGGGCAAGCCCGTACGTTGGGTGGGCAAGACGCCACCCAAGGATCGCACGGTGATCTATATAGAACACAGCCAAGTTAATCCCACCATATATATTGTGTCAGCCAGCGCCTCTGTCATTGGCGTGATAATAGCCACCGTTTTCCTAGCCTTTAACATCAAGTATCGCAATCAACGGTAAGATCTGAAGTTCCCATAGCTACTCTGCCTTAACTTACCACGTCTGTATTACTTGCAGCTACATCAAAATGTCAAGTCCACATTTGAACAATCTGATTATTGTTGGCTGCATGCTGACCTATCTGAGCATCATTTTCCTGGGCCTGGATACTACGTTGAGCAGCGTAGCAGCCTTTCCCTATATATGCACGGCTCGAGCATGGATTTTAATGGCAGGCTTCAGTTTGGCTTTTGGTGCCATGTTTTCGAAAACTTGGCGAGTGCATTCGATTTTTACCGATCTAAAGCTGAACAAGAAAGTGATCAAGGACTATCAGCTGTTTATGGTTGTGGGCGTGCTTTTGGCCATTGATATAGCGATAATAACCACCTGGCAGGTAGCCGATCCCTTCTATCGTGAGACGAAGCAGCTAGAACCAAAAGTGAGTATTACACCAATGGGATTTCCTTAATTACTAACTATTATTACAGCACCACGAGAACATTGATGATGTGCTGGTCATACCCGAGAACGAGTACTGCCAATCGGAGCACATGACCATATTTGTTAGCATCATCTACGCATATAAAGGCTTGCTACTGGTGCGTATACTTCGACACTAGCTTTGATTTATGATTATTATTTTTCTAATGTGTTCCCCTTTTTTCCCACCTTTAGGTTTTTGGCGCCTTCTTGGCCTGGGAAACCAGGCATGTCTCCATACCAGCCCTAAATGACTCCAAGCACATTGGCTTCTCGGTTTATAATGTGTTCATTACTTGTATTGCCGGCGCGGCCATATCGCTGGTTCTATCGGATCGCAAGGATTTAGTTTTTGTCTTACTCTCGTTTTTTATAATTTTTTGTACGACAGCCACTTTGTGTTTGGTGTTCGTACCGAAAGTAAGACTGGTAGTAAGGAAGTTTTGTAGTTTTTGTAGCTGTTATATAATCGTATAATACTTATATACAAACAAACATACGAGTTAATACGTATTTTGTTGAATGTTGTTTAATATTGTTCGTTTGATCATTTCGAATGCCATCAATCGAATGGACTGCATTTCAAATGATCAGCATTTCCTTTAGCGCTACTCTTTACGCACAGAACAGACAAAAACAAACAAAAACGTTACTAAATTCTAAACTTTGCTGATGCTACATAACACTACTAACTTTTTATAAACTGTTAATTCTATCTACCTACTTAGCTATGTATATCAGCAATGCCGTAGAAACATTGAAAACCTTTACTCTATAATTGGCTATTACTATTTATCGGTATTTCTGATATATGTTCTATCCTATATTCTCAAATTTCAAAGTTATCCTAGACAACTTTCCTTGCTGTGTGTTGTGTTGTCTGGCAGCAAACTTATCTAATTGCGACTTATCAAATTTCAGCTCGTCGAACTCAAACGCAATCCTCAGGGCGTTGTGGACAAGCGAGTGCGTGCTACTCTACGCCCTATGTCCAAGAATCGTCGCGATTCTTCGGTCTGTGAGCTAGAGCAGCGGCTTCGCGATGTTAAGAACACCAATTGTCGCTTCCGCAAAGCTCTGATGGAAAAGGAGAACGAGCTGCAGGCTCTAATACGCAAGCTGGGCCCAGAGGCGCGCAAGTGGATCGATGGTGTCACATGCACAGGCGCCCCCACTGACATGGAGCCTATTCTAAGCGAAGACATGGCAAGGCTATCGGCGCCACCGGTGCGTCGCGAAATGCCCAGTACCACAGGTGAGTGAGCTTGGGTTCTATCTAGACAAATTCATGCATTGCTCACTGATTGCACTTAGAAGTTACCGAGCTGACATCAGTGGATAGCATCACATCCACGCACGTTGACATGGACAATTCCTTCGTTTCGGTGCAATCCACGACTTTGGCGCCCTCTTTGCCGCCGTAAGTACTCGGAGATCTACATATACTAGATACGTGTATTAAATAATCAGTATGTCCAACAGTAAAAAAAAGAAACAGTCAATTGTGGAACACCATCCGCCCGCAATGATGCAGCCTATCCAGCAGCAGCTACAACAACATCTGCAGAAGCAGCAACAAATGCAGCAACAAATGCAGCAACAGCAGCAACAGCAGCAACAACAACAACATCAGCACCATCGACATTTAGAGAAACGCAATTCAGTTTCGGCTCAAACAGATGCCAATATTGGTAACATAACCAGCATCGCCAGCAAACGCAGCACTGGCGACTGTGCCGCAATTCGCCGCCAGTCAACTGCATCCCGGCACTATGAAAGTGGGAGCCAAACGCCAACGGCGAAGCCAAAGTATAGCAGCACACATCGCAACTCCTCCACGAATATATCCACCTCACAATCGGAGCTGAGCAATGCTTGTCCGCACAGCAAGCCCGGCACGCCAGGTATAGTCAAGAGTAAGTATTCGCCTATCATGTATGCACTATAAATTGTTATCCACGTTTCAACAACGCTACATTTCATTCCTTTTTTCAACAGCTCCCACTACGTCTGACCATCGGCGCACCAGCATGGGCTCAGCTTTGAAGTCTAACTTTGTTGTCTCGCAGAGCGATCTCTGGGACACGCACACGCTCTCACATGCTAAGCAGCACTCGCGCCAATCGCAGCGTACCTATGCCAGCCCACAGCGCTGTTCCGAGCATCATGGACACGTGATGGCCTATGACCAGAACACAACGTCGCCCATTCAACGCTCCGTCTCGGAAAAGAATCGCAATAAGCATCGCCCCAAGCCGCAAAAGGGTACGGTCTGCCAGAGTGAGACGGACAGCGAGCGGGAGCGCGAACCGACACCCACTACTGCACAGCAGTGCACACAGACGCGCAAGTTCAATCGAAATTCCAACATTCAGCATGCGGCGCACCATCACAGCTCACCGAATGTGGCGCCGGAGAAGCAAAGGAAGCAGCGCAACAGAACGGATCATTCAATCTATGGAGCCAGCTCCGAGACGGAGTTAATCGAGGGGGAGACAGCCATACTACCCATATTCCGGAAGCTGCTAACCGAAAAGAGTCCCAACTATCGCGGCCGAAGTGTAGTTGGCCAGAGCTGTCCTAATATATCCATTAAATGCGATATCGTTGAATACTTGTAGGCGATAATGACAATGCGGCAATCAATCGGCAAATGCAGTTTTTAGCCCCTAGGACAAAATTCCTTATACTCTTTCGTAATGCATACTAATGTGAAGAAAGTGGATGCACAATTTCATAAATTGCTAGCACAAATAATATTGAGAAAAATAGTTGAAAATTAAAAGATAATTAATGTAAGTAATTACAAACGTTGGTTTTAAATTAAATTAACTTGGGCTGTTTTGTTTTGGAAAGTAATATTTTTATTAATTGTTTTACAAGTAACATTTATTAAATCACTTCAACACATTTAATAAGTTCAATGAAGGAAGTACAAGGTTTTCAGTTATAGTTAAGTACAATACGTCATGATTTTTTTTTGTTTAACTAGCTCTCATTGTCTGTATAAACATAGATTTGTATTTATCAATTTGTCACCTTATGTATCACAGTTACATGGTTATTACAAACGCGAGGGTGTTGTGTGTTTTAAACATTTACAACTAAGTAGGATAGACAACACATATAGTACACCAATGTACATAATATATATATATATATATATATATATATATATGTTTGTTTGTGTGTTTGGGTTGCATATAACCACCATAAATGGTAACTACATATACCTGCATACATACTATAATGCCGGCATCAACATAGTTGGCCCATTTTAACAGCTAATAAAAATTCAGAGTATAAATAGTTTTGATTACAGTTAAATACGTAAATACACAGACAATTACGCGGACGCGCTTTGTTGTTCAATACTTTACTTAAACCTAATAATACCGACATCATGCAGTCGTACAATTATGGACGTACCCAGTACCTTCCGCCAATTGCTTCAGTTTACAATATTGAGCTCACTTGGCTCGAGCGAGCGCCAAACGTTACAATAACTAAGTAAAAATCGCATTGCAACTGTTGAAAGTCTTTTTGAAATAGCACACTAAATAGTAAATCAAATAGCCAACTAGTTGGCGCAAATGTTTGCTCAAGCATAAATACAATTAATTGCGAGACTCCGCCTACTAGAATATTATATAAGCAAAGTATAAAATGTGTCAAACATTTACGCAAACCACTTGCCTCTTTGAGTCATGCTTAACTCTAACAAAGTAGTTGCACATACGAGACTAGCTGTGCTATATCAACACAGCTTACACAGATACACTTACATTGGCGCAATGTGTGCTAAATACATATACATATTAATTGTATATATTTCGGACAGCTTCGTTGTGTTGCCCTTTGTATAAAAAATGCATATACTTGCAGCTCCTTAGCTTAGGCAATAAGAAGCTCCATTGAAAGTCGCAGACTCCGCTTGATATTTTGCACTAGTGCGGCGTTTGAAATGAGTGCTCTAAGTCCACAGCCAGAGAAGGCGGCGGATGTCCGCTCTCTGTACCCGAAATGGTTCTGATCTGATTGTTTGAATTAAGAGAGTCCAATTCATGTGTCTCCGAATTGGCCATCTCAACAATGGCTGAGCTGGTGGGTGTTAGCAGCTGTTCAGTGGCAATTATTTGACTGGGTTTGCTGTAAGAGAATACAAACACAAATAAGAGATAGCCAAGAATATGGGAGTTGGACTTACCGTTCGTAGAACTTATTAGCCTTTGCAGTGCGACGCTTGCGCCACGCAGGCCAGCCCAGCTGCATGAAATCGTACTGCGGTCCGGCCACTTTGAGCAGGCTCATCAAAAAGAACGTTGCATAGAACCAACTGGTGGCCATGACTACAACTAAAAATATGCCAATCTGTATGTAAGGTAATATATTTGATGCCATCATAATGCCACCGGCAACGCCAGTGGTAGTCGCTGCCATAACTGTTGGCCCAATGATGCGGGACAGCGCAAATTGTGTGGCTGCAATGCGCTCCTTAGTGGGCGAGAGCCGATAATGTATGCCATAGTGTAGGCTAAAATCCACAGCCAAGCCAATTGCAGTCGATACCGCAATGCTCTCCAGTATATTAAGCCGCCATCCGAGTAAAATAAGCACAGCCACCGTGTTGAAAATGGTCAGAGAGACGGTAATGACGGCATATATGGAAATAATAAAATTAAGTGTGAAGCAAAGCAGAACCACAAGAGAAGCTGCCATAGCCAGCACAATAGCAACGATTGTGTCGTGCGAAAGTGTGTCCTGAACGCTGTAAAACTTCAAGTCACTGATAAACCAGCCACCTCGCAACTCCAAGGGCGCCGTGCTGAGCTGCTGCTGAAACCAACTCTCGACGCTCTCATAAAACTGGTTGATGTTAGCGTAGAGCGTACTGTATCTGACATTCGAATCAAACTCAATGATGATCGCCTTCACGAGTAGTTGCGTGGTCGCAGACTCAATGCTTAAGCTTTCATTACTATTGCCTTCGAAGTACTCATCCGAGTGGATGGGTCCAGCAGCAAACTTTGGACCCGCTTTGCCGTGCTGATAGAAACTGGTTTCGCACAGATTCGAAATGCATTGTGGCAAACACTCCTCAAATATGTGCGGCTCGTAGGGAAACTCTGCGTCGCAGCAGGGTGCGCGATCCAAGCTCATTGAGTCCATGTCATCAACGCATCTAAGAATCAAAAGATTAGTGAATAAATTTCATTAAATAGTATAACACAATACTTACCTACGCTCCATGTATCTTATAAAGTTGTCAATAAAGCAATTGGGTAGCAAGAAACCAAAGGTAGCCTGATAAAATGGCTGCTGGCGTATGTTTTGACAAAAGTTCCTTAACCAAACCTGCGCCGTCTTGCTTGATATATTAAAATTATTGTCATAGTGTAGGTTACCGTATGAGCTTGGGTTCGTGAAGTCGCCATCGTCCACCGCTTGTACGCCCCAAACGAAGCGCATGCTCATATTGAAATTTTCTACGCCTTGAAGAGGCTTCTCAAACCAAAACTGATGCCTTAGCTTTGTATAAGCCTCGAAGGGATGATTTGACACAAATAATTGAAAATGTGGTTTCTCTGGCAGCTGCAGACCCGGATACCAGAACACAATGATCGCACTGGAAACGCCCAGCACGGCAAAGATGAACAGCCACAGGTATGCATAATTCATAATACTCTGCGTAATGCACTCTTCAAACAATTCGCAAAATCGATTAATTGACTTCTTGCAGGCGTTGATCAATTTTTGTGTTAAATGTTGCTGGCAGCACATGTGGCTGGCAAACAGTCGCTCCATAATTGATACCGAGGCAGGTAACCAGGTGATCATAAGCAAATAGTTGGTGACCACAACGGTGCCCGCAAAAATTCTGTGAATGGAAGCCATTAATAGTGGATAGTTTATTATAAGACTAACAAGATTTACCCAAAACATTTGATTGCCGTTATGGAGCTACTGTAGGAGGCATAAAATGCGCTAGCAGTGGTTATCGAGGTGACAAACATAGAAGCTGCCGCATGTCTCATGGTCAGCGCCATTAGATTCTCCAATGTTTCCGTATGCTCATTGTGCTCCAATGGAGTGGGCAACGTTGATTGTGTGTTCAATGTACTGCTCTTGCTAAAGCGCTCGGCCAGCACACATTGCCAGATTTTTAGGAACAAGAATACATCATCCGCGCCAATACCAATGATGACCACAATGGCTAGGAGATTCATATATGGAAAGAAGCTTAACTCAAATACCAGCGTGTAAACAAAGTATGCCAATCCCAATGAGAAACAAATGGCACAACTGGACATTAGTGTAATAAACGCAGAGCCTGTATATAACCAAACGCAAGCCATAACGAAGAGACCACCCAGCGATACCAGCCAAACGTCTGTGAGTAACAGCTCGCTAAATAGCTCATTTTCCAGACCCAAATCCATGGCAACAACTTCCACTAACTCATTGCATAGCTCGCTGTAAATAGAGTTGAATAAAAAACTATTTAAATAATGACGTCCATCACATAAGACTAGAAATATATGTTAAAAGTATATTTAATAAAAGTACCCAAAAGTATTCAGAAATAGTTTACTCATCGCTAAAATTAGAAAATTTAAATTTAACATTAAATGTACATGAACTGAATTAGCAAAATGGCTGGCGAAGAGGAATCTATGGCACGCAGCGAACGTTTAGCTCAGGTGGACGTCAAGGATCTGTTGCCAACATGTTTCCATAAAAAGACCGTCACAAAAGCGGACTTTGTGAACCACATGCATGATGGTCGCATTTATAAACCACAAAAGATAATTAAAAAGCAAACCGATGCGGCTTTGATATCTGGGCATTATGCGAATAATCTTAAGGTTAATAATTTTGAATTAAAGACGCGTACCTGGCCCTATGCAATGGACTGGCGCGAAGAATATCGCCAATATTTGATGCGCACAAAATGGTGCAACGAGGATATTTACAAACTGTTCTTTGAGTGCCCGCCAGTGCGTTTTGATCTAGTCGAAGATTTTTTGAGGGATTTGCAGAAAACTGTTTATAGTTCAGACTATTCGCCAAATGACTATGCGTCACTGAACAGTCAAAAAACCATAAAAGCGGATTTATCAGATCCGAGCGGTGCATCCAAGGACATTCTGACTACCTATGGGAATTACTATAATCGGCTCGAGGAGCTCAATACTTCGGGTGCAGCATTGTATCGGCGACCTGAACCCAAAAGTATGTCCATGGAGACATTTGCCAAAAACATGCGCAAGCTTTTCCGCAAATATGATCTGAGTACATACTATGAAGAAGTCTGCGTACCGGCATTGGTGACAGCAAAGGATGGCAAAATGCCAACAGGACCCATCGATCGTTACACGCTGCGCAAGTACTAAAAATATTTACACAACTTAATTTTCAACTTACACGTGTTGCCATTCGTGGAAAAGCGGCAGGATGCGATTGGAGCGTGAAACTGGTACAAAAATCATTGCGTATTTCAAAAAAACATTCGTGTCCTGCATAAAATAAATGATTATTAATTGAACCAATCTGAATAGTAATAAGCCACTCACATTTGGCTTTATAAAGCTGTGGTCGCTTAGAAAGTTGAGTACATTGAAGACCAAATTGTTGCGCGTACATTCTTCCGGCGCATAACAGCGATTTAATTCGTTACAATTAATGTCCAGCTTTAGATAGTGGTAGTAATCGTAGCAATTAAGCAGCAGCGATCGCAGCAGCGCAACATCATCCGTGGTCAGATCAAAACAGGAACTCTTATTGGCCAACAGGGTGGCATAGTTGGGCAGCGACCACGGCCGGCAGCAATCGGATGTCAGCATTTCTTGCTCACAGAATGCCTGGTAGCTGGGCACGGCACCAATTTGCTCTTGCAGCTGGCACATGGCTAACATGCCATTTAGATCAAACAGTGAGTCTGTGGAATTAGGTCCAATGCGCTGCACCACAAAATGTGAGTATTCCTTATGTGGTGAGGAATCACAAAAGAAACCCTCGATGGGCTGACGCACTCTTGAGTTAGACCATCCGTCGTTGGGTAATGAGGCCTGCTTTAGCATACGCCATGTGCTCTTCTTGGTCTGTACGCGCTCACGATGCTCATCCTCATCCACGAAAGTAGTATTGTGGCCATACTCAATCTCCTCGCTTCGTCTGGTCGGCTCTAGCAAGGAAGGGCTGCTGTCGTTGGTTATCTCGTAGTCACGAAACACGCCGCTGTCACCCATCCACTTATCGCTTAGCGGACTCTTGGTCGCCTTTAGGCGCTTATTAATGAGCATCATTTTGTACGCCATGTCGTCGTGCTCGTTTTTCTTGGGCTCTTTGCGGCCCTTATTGTTTTTGTGCTTTCGACGCTGGTTTTTGAGCCGCCTATGATTGGGATGCTGATGGCGCGGTACACCACGTTTCTTGTCGTACTGAAGTTTTTGCATCAGATCTTTGGGATTGGAAAACAAGACACCGTTGCCGTCAACCTCCTGATCCAGATTATGCCAAGCGGTTAAACGTTTGCCGATTTCGGTGCCTCGCGTCTCAAAGCCCTGCAATATTTGTTTTGGGTAAAAGTATGAGCATGCGTAGAAATCATATATTGGGCTATGATTGATATGATACGCACCAAGGTGGGGTCACTAAAATCTGGTAGATCGTTCAGTAAAAATGCGACTATAATGCAGGCCACGCAATAAACTGCAATTGAGACGACCACCAGGTATGGTCTCCGTGCCAGCACATGATAATACCAGTTCATCTTCTCCGAGTCGAAGCACAACATGCCGAGGCAATAGAAACGGCAACGGAGTAAGCTCGAGAATGTCTTCCAAATTGAAGCGCCTAGATTATTCTCATTTTGTTTGGTTCTGTGACAGCTGCAGTCGCAGCGTGGGGGGTTTTGAGTAACCTTGAGCTTGAGGCGTTATGGCGGATGTCCTAGGGGTAGTGCTATTGTTGTTGTTTATGTTATAGATACTGTTTGGAGCTGTCTTGCAAAATATTAATTTAGCTGTGGCTCTTGCTCTGCGGTTTGGCTTGTTGTGACTGAAAATGGATTGATAACATTTTGTAAACGTTCGCGAAATAAATCTCAGGCAGAGAAATTAAACGAAAATAATTAAAAGAACGCGAATGCAAAAATGCGCAAAAACACAAGCAAAATGCACTAGAGATGTAATAAACATCGATTTAGCCCTAAGAAATCAGACTTGATTCTAATTCGATGTATCGAACTATCGATATATTCAACTGTACTTAAATTTAAATCAACTATATATGTACTAAAACATGTCAGTCCTTTTCATAATTTAATTGATTGATAACGTTATTTTAATTGAAAATCAAACGAATTTTTAAACGAAAAAACAAGCAAAAACAGCGTCCTGAAAGGGTTTAATATTGTCGCTTTGAAAAATCTCGAAGACCAGAGTGTGACAGAAAGACAACGTAAACCATCTTCAAGATTGATAGTTTATGAAATTACCTACATATGTATATGTGTAATTTTTCCACTCATCTAATATTTTTTAAAAGGCGTAATCTATTCAATTTTTAAAATGCTCAAATTCGATAGTTTTAAGTGAACTAGTTGAACAGTTCCGATGAACAGGCTCGACTGACAAATTAGATCATTTGTTTTTCGCACAGCTGACTGCGAAACATTGTTTTTGTTATAGAAAGTAAACAATAAATGAAATTGTAGTCAATATGCGCCGCCGAGTGGGTTTAGGTGCCATACAGCAGCAAAAGTTGGCTGCTGAAAAATATAAGGATAAAGGGGCCGATTTGCAGGAATCGCAACTGGAGCAAATGACGAAACAAATGGAAGTTTTTCGCAATAAATTGGAAGAGTTTGCCATGAAGCACAAGGAAGATATACGCAAAAACTCGCAGTTCCGAAAACAATTTCAGGAAATGTGCGCTGCCATTGGAGTGGATCCTCTAGCCACTGGAAAAGGATTCTGGAGTGTGCTTGGCATGGGAGATTTCTATTACGAGCTTAGCGTGCAGGTTGTGGAAGTATGCCTTGCAGCCAATCATAAAACTGGCGGCCTTATGGAATTGGACGAACTTCGCCGTCGTCTTATAGCCGCACGTGGTCAAAGTGCGGTACATCAGGAGATTACAAAGGAGGACATACTCATGGCAGCAAAAAAACTGATCATTTTTGGCAACGGGTATGAACCATGTCAATTGTTGTAGTCGCAAATTTTCACAACTCTTATATTTTCAGCTTCGTTGTTCACAAGCTGGGTAAGGGTAAATACATTGTCCAATCTATTCCGGGTGAGCTAAGCATGGAGGAGACCAACATACTCAGTGCTGCAGCTAATACGGAAACTGGCTACGTCACCCAAAATCAACTCATTAAAGACTTGGGGTAAGCTTCCAACTCAACAAAACCGACAAAGTCAAATATTTTCGCTTTTAGATGGACCGAATACCGCACAAAACAAGCGCTGGAAAAGGTATTGGGCGAGGGCCTGTGCTGGATTGATAAGCAATCGGATGTTGAGCCAAGTTATTGGTTTCCTAGCTTGTTTCCCGGTCGTAATGCACAAATCGCTGCCGCATAGTTGCTTGTAAATAAATGTATATAAAACTATTTAACAATCTACTATAAAATATAATTGCATATACGTGCTACAATAACTTTCCCAAGCCGTCTCCTGCAGCGCTGTTCCTTAACATCTCGTTTTCGGCCTGCAGCTCACACTTTTCCTTGTGTAGACTTTCGAATGCGCCCTCGAATTTCTTTGTAAGATCCTGTAGGAGCTCCTTGTAATGCGCTTTTAATTCCTTATATGAATTCAGATAGGTCTCCATTTTGGACTCGTAATCCTTTTTGCTGTGCGAAAAAATGTAAAATTAAAGTTCTGCAATTGTACTTGTATTTTAGTATGCGCACTGTTGTATGTGATGCGTTTCATCATTAAAGGCAGACTGCTCCAGTTCTATTAGGCGCTTGTTGCAAGACTCCACTTGCTTCTCGAGTTTTGCGTTCTGATGGAGAGCTTCTTTATATTTGAGGATAATACGCTCGTTCCGAGATTCCAGGGCTAGCGTTGCATTCTTGTGATCCATGGCTTCATTTTTAAGCTGCAATGCAAACTCATAAAAGAATAATGAATTTTATAAAAATCTGCCTGACCTTATCACGCAGCGCTGTTATAGTTTTGTCCTTCTCTGCCAATTTTGTCCTAAGTTGAGCAACTTCACTGTCCACACGGTTAGCCGCCTCATCCATGATGCTGCCGATGTTAAATGCCAGATGGCTGGCTTCCTCCTTGTACGATTCAGCAAGCTTTTCAGCCTCCTCCTTTTCACGGACAGCCGCTTCGCTAACAGTGAGCGCATCATGGATCTTGCGCATAGCCTCTACCTCACGCTTCTTACTCTCATCAAGCAGGGTTCGAGTTTTCATTAAGGATTTCTCAAAGTCCTTGAGTTGTTTATGTAAACTGGCTATCTTAGCGTGATCTTCTTCTCGAGTGGCTGCATTATGCTGGCATTCCTTTAACTTACATCGCAACTGGTCGATCTGCTCACCACAGCGTTGCTTGTGCTCATGCAGAGCTTTGATAAGATTCGCCTGTGTACGAATTTCCTCTTGTTGCTCACTCAACCTGACCTCTAGCATTTTAACAGCTTTATTATACCTTTGCGCCATCTAAACTTACAATTTGGTATTACAAACACTAAAAGCAAAGCATTCTGGTCCTGGAACAATACTCACCTGATCATTACCTCCTTGTGGCGGCAGCTGGGCACGATAATTGTTTAACTCGACCTCCATGCTCTTAATGGTGCGCTGTGAGCACTCCTGCAACGTCTGCAGACTACGTTGCTCCTTTTTTAGTGCCTCAATTTGAGCCATGGCTTTGACCAAAGCATCGTTAGCAAAATGTAGTCTTTCCTGTATATTCTCGCTGCTTTTGGAACACATTATTTTTTTAAATTTCCCCAGTTCGCCGGTCAAGTGACGATTCTCATTTAACACAGCGCTTATTAGCGATCGCAGGTCGGATTGCTCCAGGCGAAAATTTTTCAAGTCCTCGTTGGTTTCCTTTATCATTCGCTCCACGCACAATGCCACCTCGCCGGCACCGCTGTTTGAAACGAATGAAAATAAATTTGTTTGAGCCGTAATGTATTTGTTGTTTTTTGTTTATTATTTATCACACCTCGGGAACTCATAGGTTATAGCCTCCTGCGACATTTTTAATTTAAAAACGCTATAAACTTTGAATTTCAAGGGTACTCCATTCAAGCAGCACAATTTCTATTTTAGTTAATTTCTCGGTGCAGCTGGCAGACTATTTCTACTGTCACTGTTTGACAGCTCAATGACCTGGCAGCAGGGAGCAGGGAGTACTCATATTTGGCACACACAGTTCGACGGGTTCTGTTGTGACCCAACCAGGTTGCCGTGGCAACGGCTTGTGGCAAAGCATAAACATTGAATTGGTCAAGTTGGTGGACAGTTTGCAGTTAATCTTTGAGATGCCGTTGTTCAACAAGAAATTCGAGTCGAAGCCCATTCCAGCTCGTGCGAATCGCTGTAATATTGGTTTTCCAGTTGTAAACGAGGAAATTGACGATTTTCGAAATATCTCCCTGAGTTTGGGCAACAAAGAGCTGCGCTTTGCCGATGGCATTTGGATGCATTCGGCCCGCAAAGGCGATGTGGATGACATGCTGCGTTTGAACAAGAAATTTCGTGCACTCGAGGAGGAGAACAATATGTGCAATTTGAAGATTGAGGTTATGCTGGATTTGCTGGCTGAGCATGCCACGGAGCTGAACGAGCTGAAGCCGAAGGACAAGTGTAAGTGTAAGACCCTGAGCTATGTAGAGCAATCTAATATGTACATATATTTAATTTTCTTTATAGAGCTAAACTTCAAATTGCCCGCGTGTCTATATTGAAGTCTAATAAAGAGTGGATTTTCTATTCAAATACAAACTGTGATATTTAAAACCCCGATAAGATAGTTCAAAAAACTCTCAATACTAAGTTTATGGTTTCGATTGGATTGATTGGATACTCAATTGGAGGCATAGCGACATAGCTCCGCCAACATATCTCCGCCCAGTAACTTTTGCCGGCGGAATTATGTCGCTTTTTTTCTGGCGAAATGATGACCTTTGAAAACGACATAACCCCGCCGTTGATCCTGGCGAGATTATGTGGTTTTGGAGAGACATAGCTCCGCCACTCAAAAAAACGTTTCAAAACGACATACCTGCGCGCGGAGATATGTCGTTTATAGAGCCGCGGGGATGTGTCGCGCGGAGATATGTCGTTACCCCTCAATTATCGCAATGCGCACAGTATTTAATCAGGCAGCTAAAGGTCTATCATATAATGCTCGTTGAAACTTATCAATTGGTAAAGTATTATGCAGAGCTCTAACAGTACGGAATAGTGCAGCGCCTTGGCCGGCGGGCTGGCTTTGTTGACTAGCCCATTGGGAATTAATTTGGATTTGTTGGGCTAACGTTCGATGAATGGACGGGCTGGTCAAATTGTTCGCATTATTGTCGCCATTGACAGCAATCTATAGACGCCATCGGGCCGGGCTGCCGTCAAGCTGCCGCTTGGCTCCCGCTATTTATTACGGTATTGATAAGCAAGGTAGGGCCCGTATACCGATAACTTTCGGAATTGATAGTAGGACGGACCCACTGTGGCGGCCAGAATAAACAAATGACGAGGGTGCCGGCCATACAATGCTTACATGGCTCTCTATCTTTATCTAACTCACTCTCCATCTCTTTCGGTTCGGTTCACCAATATTAAATTACATTTTTGGTCGAGGCAAGCGATAAAGCTTAGTGCTGAATGCACGGACGAAGTCTAATAGACGTGTGTGGCCGGCCGCCTCTCTGTACATAGTCGTCTATGTGCATAGCTGTGGCGATATCGGGACACTATATCGACTACTGTATATTTACGCATTTATATTGATATGCGATAAGCGAATCTGCTTATAAAACACATTTATTTAGTTGTTCCCAGCCATGGCGAGCACCTCGCTTCCGAGGGGTAACACTTGTTCGATTCGTGTATTACAGTAGTTTGTTGATAGCCAGCCGATCGTACGGACGCACACAATGCGATCCCAGAGATCGATGTGCCTACAAAACCATACGAGTACTATTTACCCAGTGAAAAACAACAGCAATAACAATTGCTAGGAGTGGAAAAAAAAAAACAAAACAAAAACAAAAACTTAAACAATTCAATAATAACAATGAAAAAAACCCATGTACAATAAAATGTTTGCACGCTTTGGGTTTGGATGCGCCTCTTGCGAATATGGCAATATTTTAGCTTTGGGCTCCCAATTGACTTCGTGATGTGCCATTAGGTAACAAAAGGCGCCTATATCAGCACAAAAGTGTCTGCCGGTTTGGCGCATTCATCAGAAAAATAAAAAAAAAACGGGCGATATCAGCAAGTTTCAGTTCGACGTGCTTCACGAAGTGATTAAGAACTAAGTAACCAAACAGTCGATCGTCAAAGTCCGTCATGGTCGTGTGTGTGTGTCCATGTTTCTGGGCGCCTGTAACTGCGCGTAGTTTTGATTTTTCAAAAACGTTGCTTGCCATAAACAAATTGTCTATCAAGCAATAGATATTTTGTTGTATGAAACGAGCGCTACCTAATAAATGATACCATATAAATCAATTGAGTGAACGCCAATCAAATGGGGGCAACTGTGATAAATCTACCACACAAATGGATCATGCGGAGAGTAGCTATATAAACAGACAATCATTCAGTTAGTCGGTTCGTTTAGATAAATGTGTTTTATTCGCATTTGCTGCATCGAATCGATCCACATACAAATAAGTGTTTGAAATGATGTGAAATCCACTTCGCAATAGTCGGAAAATTTGCATCAGATTTTCCTTTTTTATTTACCAACTAAAAACGCATTTATAACATTCCTGCTGAAAATAAGTTGAAAAGCAATTATCAAGTATATTTGATAATGTATATAAATAATTACTATATTATCGATCAGTTTTCGAAAAACTTTTGAAATGGTATTTTTATACCCTGAACCCATTAAAAATGGGTAAAAGGGGTATAATGTTTTTGTGCAAAATGTAAATGTATGTAACAGGCAGAAGGAAGCATCTCCGACCCCATAAAGTATATATATTCTTGATCAGCATCAATAGCCGAGTCGATCTAGCCATGTCCGTCTGACTGTCCGTCCGTCTGTCCGTATGTATGAACGCAAGGATCTCAGAACCTATAAGAGCTAGAGACATTTTAGCTGTAGGTTCTCCTAGTTGCTACGCAGATTGAGTTTGTTTCCGATAATCGATAACTTACTCCGTTTCCAAGCAATCGATAAAAATCGATATCGACATCCTGTTTTTTGAGCAAATTGGGTAAATAACAAGAGCTAGAGTCACCAAACATGATATGTTGCTTCTAGAATATTATATATATGTCAAGTATCTTTCATTTTACACCTATCGCCACCTCCCCGCTACCACCTCAAAGAGGGTTCAGGGTATTCCCTAGTCGGGAGCTCCCGACTAGAACCTCTTACTTGTTATTCCTGAATATTGGTTAAACTATTTGGCTTCGCTGACTATAGAAAATTCATTTGATTATGTATATTGTTATGTATATTTAATTGATATTCTGACGTATACTCTGGATATCTTGTTTTTTCATTTTTCGAATAGGGCAAATATAAAATTTCGTTCGATTCGAGTGTCTTCTATCAGCCCACGCCTTTAGTGGGTAGCGATTTGATAAATGGGCATTATCGCTTTTATGATTTATTGTTGTGTATAAATGGGGTCTGTCGCTATTTAATAATCATGAAAACAACACAATGCCATAATTTATATGTGAGCCAAGGATTTGAATGTACATATTCATGTATGTAACACTTAAGCATGTGTGCGAGTGTGCGTACGTATTATATATATATGTATATATATTTTTTTTTTTCACTATTTGTATGTGGATCACCCGCTTTAAATGGCCAAGTAAATAAACAAAAGAAAATTGTACACTCAGCGGCCGCCAGCGGCCAATAAAATGTGTGAAAAATGTGTGCGAGAGGCGGTGAAAAATGCAACGTCTAAATAAATAAATAAAAACCTGAGCAGCATCGAATCGAGCACAAAATGTTTACTATAATGCAAAACTAAAAACAAATCGATCATTTCGTGCTAATTGCAAAACTTAATATTTAAAGCATTGTTAAAATATCTTAATTTATATATTTTAACTAATAAAATTCATTTTTAGACTCAACTAAATCAATTGTGCAATTTTTGATGAAACTTTTTACAAGTTTCTGTTGGAATCTAAAAGTTCGTTATGGATAAAAGTATACTCTATGTATGAGCAGTAAAAAGTGCAAAACAATGTATAGACTTTGTTAGGCCAAGTGCATACGATGGTGTTGACAATAATTATCATGGAACAGCTGCGGCTGCACCGTTTAGCAGCCATTTGGTTCTTAATTGGCGTCTGTGGATTGCCCACGACGATTGGGTACTTTATAGATTATACAGGTGGGTGCAAAACCTAAAGACTATAAATTGAACTTCCCCTATAAATAGTTCTTTTAATCTGCTTAACAATAACTGTAAGATATTCAACAAATAGAAAGGGGGGAAAAAAAACCATGCATTTTTTTTGGCAATTATTTAAACGAGGCTCGTTTATCATATTGTTCTTTTTTTAGCAATGCTGCTTGATAAGATATATTTTCTGAATAAGTAAAAATAAATTGATGATTCCCTTTTTATACCCTGAACCCATTGAAAATAAGTAAAAAAGGTTATAATGTTTTTGTGCAAAATGTAAATGTATGTAACAAGCAGTATGAAGCACAAAGTATATAGATGATCATGATCAGCATCAACAGCCGAGTCGATCTAGCCATGTCCGTCTGTCCGTCCGTCCGTATGTATGAAAGCAAGGATCTTAAAGACTATAAGAACTAGAGACTTGAAATCTTTAAGCAAATTGGGTAAATAATAAGAGCTCGAGTCACCAAAAGTGATATGTTTATTCTAGTTTAATTTTTCTTTATTAAGGGTTCAGGGTATTCCCTAGTCGGGAGCTCCCGACTAGAACCTCTTACTTGTTTAACTGATGTTTCGTGTGATTGCATTTTTGACAGAGAACACGGAGCTGATACAACAACGTGCCGGCTACGACGTTAGGTTGCAGTGCAACCTCACGGGTCTGGTAGATGAGCGCAGACTGGCGGATATTAGAATACACTGGTACTTCAAGGTGGGCATGATATAATCTATCTGTCTCAAAGGTTAATAGATTTTCTTTTGTTTTTCAGCAATGCAGCGACAATAATTGCTACCAGCTGGAGTCTGGCGATGACTGGACTGCCCTGCCCTGCGACTCCACGCTCTGTCGTGCAGAGCTCTGGCTGCGCAATGTGACCGAGCGTTACTCTGGCCTGTACAAGTGCAGCATTAATCCTCAAGTATGGGATGTGCAACTTATTCGCACCTATCAGCTGGAAGTGAAGAGTAAGTGTTGCGCAGGACATTGTCAAGCATCAGCTAATTTCTGTTGCTCCCTTTAGATAGCTCGCTAGCCGCACCGGAGTTTCTGGATGCGTATCCAAGCAATAAAACAGCTATTCAGGACACTCGAGTGGTGTTCCAGTGTCGCGTACACAGCGAGGAGCACTTAACTATTAAATGGTTTAGACGACATGGATATGCAGCTTATATGCCGGCGCCAGAGACGCCCCAGCCCCCATCCGGCACTTCCAATTTCAGTGCTCATATTGTGCGCTACAATGGGCGTACCTACGAGCTGCTCGCTACTTCTCCGGAAAAGCTAATCAGTCCACAGATCTATCTCAGCAAGCTTATATTAAACAGCGTGCGGCTAAGGGATGCCGGTTACTATGCTTGTGTGGCAATTAGCTATCGGGGCCACAAAATAAGAGAAGCCTTTCTAGAAGTATTGCCACCCGATGAGAATATGGAATACTGGGTGGACTACAGTAACAGCGATGAGGTTGTCACTGAAGATACCAGCGATCCTCGCGAATTCCTCCTGTTGTTTCTCATGCCACTTGGCTTAGCGCTGCTGCCGCTGAGCGTTTGGGGTGGTTACATGATCTATAAGCGCTGCACCAGGCATGGCGAGTGTGAGCGCATCGAACAGCAATACTCGGATGAGGAGCTGGACACAGAACGCTATGTGCTCGGCGGTAGTTGACAATGTTGGGTAGTTTGGGATCAAAGACTGTGCTTAAACTTAAGTTCTAATATGTACAATAAATTACAAATAAGTTTGAAAATTATTTGGCGAATAAGTTTTTCCTATTTCTCTTTCCATTCGGTGGATTGTGTTTGAAACGAACAGAACGTTCAGTTCCTAGTAACACATTTTTGTTGTCAAAATTCACTATTTTTCATGAAATTCAAAATTATTGTTCGCCTTCCAGTTCCGGCAGAACGTTTCTCATATAGCCAGCGAGCAGTCAAGCCCATTGAGCGACTTTTAAGCTGATTTGTGTATTACCGTTGGCCTCTGATGATCTTTGAAATATATCTGCAGTTTTATCTGTTGCGGCATTACGAGGTGCGTATCTACTTTTTGCGGCTGTGCCTTAGCGTTGTGAACCAGGGAGCGCCTATAGAAGGTGGTGCTATCCAGGAACAATTTTTGGAGGAACAATCACATTGAGCGTGCCGTTGGGCAGACTTGCGGGCGGGACCAAAGGTCATCATGTCGAGTCATAGCTATCGCACCACCACCGTGGAGTATTACGAGTACCTGATGCCGGAATCCCGTGAATATGACTTTGAATCGATACACTGGCCTTTGCATGCTGCCATTTCGGATAGCTACGTGACGCGTCCAGTTTGCTCTTTTAACTATCTGACTAATCTGCACGGCCATTTGGCAATGGCTGGCGACAACAATCAGCATAGTGAGCTTATCTACGACACGGTTCAATGTCCTCAAAGGCAGACTATATTTGAATTTAGTGAGCAGGAGGAACCACATTCTACATATGCGTCGCCTAATCAAACGCACGAGGATCAAGCCGCAGATATTGCCAAGGAACATGAGTGCGAGACTGGGGATGGAGACGCTTCAGCATCGGAGCCACGTACCGAAGAAAAGCATCGTGGCAAAAAGAATATCTACCGCACAAAGCAGGGCTATTTGGTGGAGGAGCCCACCAGCGAATCCGAGGATGACCAAGAAGGCACATCGTAGACTTTCTGGCTAATCAATAATATTTTTGGATGGATGGCAGGCTTGCCGCAACGCATTGAACTACATCATACAAGTGCAGATAATTGTGTTAGCCGTTACGGTTATGTTACTATTTAAATGTTAAATGACCAGAGTCCTGATGCCCATGTACACAGATATATATTTTTTGAACATACACATATATGCAAGCACACACATATGCATATTTTTTATTGTAGCCAATCGGTGTATCTTTGTTGTTAAAAGTAAGCCTGCTGAAAAATAAAAATTCCACTTATATAACATATTTATTTTCTATAAGCCTGACAAGTTGTTGCGCTCGTTTCCTATTGGGTATTTGTACCCGATGGCTACATAATTTGATTATTAGCACATGTTTGGGTACGCTCTCTCACAATCAATGTGGCTCTCACTCTCTTCGGGGTTCACCTCTCCCTCTCCCTCTCGCGCTCTCGCTCTCGCTCTCTCTCTTTAGAGCCAAGTGGCCTATCAGTTCTCGTTCAGTTGTCGCGTAGAGCTCACTGCTGTATGACGTGTCGCGGTGCGCTTGTGCGCTTAAAAGCAATAACAGTTCAGACAACAAACAAACAAAAACTATTTTTAGGCTGTGAAAATATCAAAGTGCCGTAGTGCAAATAAGCATATATGTATATACATTAATAAACTGCAGCAGCAAACAAGATACTATAAGGAAACGCATAAAAAATGTCGCCTTTCGACTGCAAATCACGGCGTGGCACCAAAATATCTGTTTTATTATTAGGCAGCGCCCTATGCATTGTAATGATGGCTTACTTTGTGTTTGGCGACAGCAACGATGAGCAGGGCTTGAAGAAGCTGCGCATGATATCAATTGTGAGCATTAGCCAAACAACAAATTAAGATGCGCATATCAAGTATGTCATTAACATATGTTTCTGCAGCTGTTTCGCCATGGTGCCAAGAATCCGAGTGGCTTCTACCCAAATGATCCACACGCGGCCCTCGAGTGGCAGGAAGGCCTCGGTGCACTCACACAGGTGAGCGAGCGACCACAATAGTGGATTCAATGATTGAATGCCAGTATTAAATGATTTGTTTTCTCTACAGAAAGGTACGCTGCAGTCATATAAGTTGGGCCAAAATCTGCGCATGCGCTATTATCGCCTGCTGCCTTCGAACAGCATTTACACACAGCAGCAAGTGCATGTTCTGAGCTCCGCCGCGGAACGCTGTGTGGTGCGTCAAAGTCAAAAATTATTGTCTGTGGTGATAAGAGAACTGGGTGTCTTATCAGTTGGTAGTTATCTTTTAGATGAGCGCTCAAAGCGTTTTGGCCGGACTGATGCCGCCGCTGGATAACAACAATGTGCTGCCCATACCCTGGCAGCCGGTGGCCATAAACACTCTCGCTCGCAATGATGACATTGTAAGTTTTTCATCTAGTAAATCCACATTTATATTGATATATTTTCTTATTAACCAACAGCTGTTGGCGCAAAAGAAGCCATGCATCAAATATGACACCATATTGCAGAAACTATACAAAACTCCGCCCCCAGAGCTGGATAAGCTGAATGAGGACAACAAGGAGCTATATAAGCTACTCAGCAAGAACACGGGCAAGGTTAACAAAACATATAAAAGACTTTTCTGGCAACTTATTTTGAAAATCTTGCAGAACATTTCCAATGTGCTGGATGTGGAACTGTTGTATACAACACTAAAAACGGAAGAGGAAGTTAGTCTGGCTCTGCCCGATTGGACGGAGAACATATATCCCGAGGAAATGCGACCGTTGGCTGAGCGCAGCTACACCTTATTTACCGAAACGCACCTCATGAAGCGCATTAAGGGTGGCGCTTTTCTTACCGAAATACTCAAGAAAATGCAAAACAAACGCAGAAAGAATTTGAATCCAGATCGCAAAATATTTCTGTATTCAGGGCATGATGTAACGCTTGTAAATGTCATGAACTCGCTGGGCATTTTGGATCAGACGGCAAAGTTGCCGGAATATGCCTCAGCATTGGTCTTCGAGCTGCATCACAGCAAATCTTTCGCGGATGGCGATTTCGAAGTGAAAGTAAATTATCATCAGACCCGTTTGCCTCTATTGTGACTTTAGTCTAATATATTTGGTCTTCACACAGCTGGTATACTACTTCAACAGCGAGGACAAGTTCCCCAAGGAGCTAACAATACCAAATTGTGATGCACCCTGTTCGCTGAGTCAATTTGGCGCTTCGCTGGAGCCTCTTTTGCTGGATAATTATGATGATACCTGTGAGAACCCCTTAACGGACTGCAAGAATTAGGTTAATTATTTTATGTTGTGTTATATTGTAAGTATTTCGAAATGTAGCCACGTTGTTATTGTTGGAGAATATATATTATTGTACTTTCAAAAATTCAAAATCCTGAGCACAACATTTCAAATTCTGAATTTTTATAATTAAATTCAAAATCTGGACCCTTTATCTTCAGCATATAAAAAGTATATTGGTACCTCCACCGTATCGCTGACACGAACAATTTCTTTATGGCTTATTAGACGAATTGCTGCAAGTCCATAGAAGAGCATAGGAAGGCCTGCGACGGGTACGCATTGATTTGCTTGCATGTAGTTATCCTTGAATGCACTCACCTAGATTGATCACTTTAAGGAAACGAAAGAATTTGTCTTCTAGTGTAAGATCCTGCACTTCACGTTTGCTACAGTGATACTTCATGTACGGATAACAGCCTGTGCGTAGTATATGATAGTTTGTGCCTGTGTCAAGTGTCCAATTGAAGTGTGACATTCCCCGTTGATCGTTTTGCACGTCTTTAAACTTAATTTCTGGTGTTAAGGATTTGTAAATTCCGCTGTTTCTTGCTTACTTTTACAAAATATGATGTCCAAAATGGTTCGTGACTCTGTTTTAAATATGCTGTCAGGACCTCTGATGCTCGGGGCTTCAGCAAAATTCGGGTAAGATGCATTCTTAAACAAACGCAACGGAGTTATTGCATAAAATAGCAACAATGCGCATGCATAAATACAAACATCTGTTTTGTTCGCCAATGTTGCCAGACTTTCGATATCGATAGCTGTCGCGTTATGTATATGAGTTGCCCAACACATTAAATAGCGGACTTTTTAAATGTATAATTTAAATTTCAGATCGTCATTATATTGGTCTAGGTTTGTGAAATATGTAAGAAGTGTGTCTTATTCTCCAGTGCGCCGTTTTCCAAAAGAAAATATACAAACGGAATATTTTAATATGCTGCCAATTCAAAATGAGCGTCTGTGGAAATATGAGTCGGGATCTGATGAACGTATTCAAGTGAAAGTTGCGCTATCTGAAATCCTGAACAAAATAGAGCCTGTGCCATTCGTAATAGACGGCAAGGAGCTTTATAACAAATGTGAGCTAGTTCAGAAGGTGCCTTACAATATAAACCACTATATAGCGCGGTATGAATATTCATGTAAAAGAATCCTATTCTATTATTATCGAATAATCCCAAAACATACAGCTACAATCACGCCGATCATACAGTTATTCTTAAGGCAATCGATTCGGCTATTAGGGCGCAGCAATTGTGGGATAAGACAAAGTTAAGTGAGCGCATGGCCATTTGGGATAGAGCAGCCGATTTAATTGCCAACAAATATCGTTTGAAGATTGTGGCGGCAACGATGCTTGGCCAGGGAAAGACACTTTGCCAGGCGGAAATGGATGTCGCAGAGCTGGTGGACTTTATGCGCATCAATCCAATTTTTTTACGTGATTTGGCAAACTACAGGCCAATTACTAGTCGACCAGAAGCCTATTGCAATCATATGATATTACGCGGTCTCTCCGGCTTTGTAGCCGCAATCAGTCCATTTAACTTTACTAGCATTGCTGGAAATTTGGCCTATACACCCGCGCTGATGGGCAATGCAGTGCTCTGGAAACCTTCAGATTCGGCTATTCTATCCAACTGGTACGTGTTCCAGGCCATGCAAGAAGCAGGGGTACCGGACGGCGTAGTAAACTTTGTCCCAGCTAACCCCACCACATTTGCTCAGACCATAACGCGTAATAGCAATCTAGCAGGTATTCACTTCACCGGCACATCCCCGGTACTAAAAGATCTCTGGAGAATGGTTGGAGAGCGTATCGACTCTTTTAAGAACTATCCACGACTGGTCGGTGACTGTGGCGGCAAAAATTTTCACTTTGTGCATCCCTCGGCAAACACAGAGGTTGCAGTAGCCTGCACCATACGAGCAGCGTTCGAGTATGCTGGGCAAAAATGCTCCTCCTGCTCCATGCTGTATGTGCCCGAATCTTTGTGGAAAAGTGAGATTGAGAAACCCCTGCTGGAGATAACACGCAGACTGTTTGTCAGCGATGCTACCTACTGTGACTGTTTTTACTCGGCGGTCATTGACAGGAAAGCATATACACGCCTGTTTACATATCTAAACTTTATGCATAACAACACCAACTGTGAACTGATACTTGGTGGCACATGCTCCAAAGGTCGCGGCTACTTTGTCGATCCTACCATAGTGCTTGTTACCGATCTCGACTGTTTTCTGTGCAAAGAGGAACTGTTAGGACCCATTCTATGCGTCTATGTCTATAAGGATAGTGATTTAAAAAAGACTATGGATAAAGTTGCGGAAATTAATCACGGCCTGACGGGCTCCATCTTTGCCATGGACGATGGGTTTATTAAAGAAGCCTGCGAAACGTTCAAATCCAATGTGGGTAACTTAAATATAAATGACAAATGTACGGGCGCCATGGTGGGACAGCAACCATTTGGAGCTGGCCAAACGACAGGCACCAATGAGAAGATGGGAAGTCCACAGTATTTGCTGCGCTGGACATCGCCGCAGGTTATTAAAGAGTCGTTTGTGCCGCATGTAAATGTTTATTATCCCTATATGGAGATCAGCGATACTATATTGAACGTACAAAATTAATTAAACCTCACAAAATTGAAGTTTCTGACGATTATAATTTGAATAGACCCGAATAAATTTTAGTCTTAATCCAATAAGCGTAATATTCTTGTTTCTTGAAATTACTTTAAAGCTAAACCACAGATCTGAGATCTAACTACGACGGTGTCTATTTCTGAAATAAGCTCCCATTTTAGTTCTTTGCACTTAGTTATATATGCTAATGAAAACGGATGTTCTTTTATATACACCTAGTTGTGAGTTATATGTCTGATAATCAGAGAACATTTTTCCAAAGGATCTGAAAATATTTGTACACGACGCTTGACAAATTTGAAATTTATGGTGCTGCTTGCCAAATGTTGAAATTATATTGGCGGCACAAAATGAGATGTCTGGTTGGCATGAGCCGCAGCACGAGTTTCGAATAGCAACCATATACCTATTGCTGATTCTCTCGATTCCCACCTCAAACAGCGATAGCAAAATAAAAGAGATAGCTAGTGCGCCAGTCAATCCATCCCAGAGGCAGGCGGACACCTTGAAACGAATGTCTGGCAGCAATGTCAATATACCCCGGCTCTACACTGCATACCGGGTGCTATTGAAGGAGAGCGGCTCCGATGTCAAGCTTAATGTGGGCAAACTGGGCAAGAGAACAGCTGTGGCAGATGAGGAGGATGATGATTCGGTTAGCAAAAGTGTACAAATTCTCAAGGAACCCACAGGTTTGAATAATACAGTGAAAGCACCTACAATAATTAAAGAACTTCAAGAAAAAGAAAATGGCACAAAAACTATATTTGATGCAACAGGTGATCGGGAGGGGACGAATGGTAAATGTGTGCCTATTGAAAAGGTCAATGATGTGGAGGACGACCAGAACGGTAAGGGGAAGTCGAAAAATCCAGCAAGGCATGGCGTGGTTATAGTTAAAATAGATGTGCCTTCCGAGACAAAAGCGGATTCCGAAAAGGACTTGGGTAGAGGCGCACGGCCTCAGGGCAAAAGAGTTGAAATGGATTCAGCTGGACTTCGCATAGCAGAGCTGAATCGGGTGTATCAAGATTTTGTGAATGCCTGGAAAAGGCCTACGCCGGAAACGAGGGGCCAAAATTTGCTTGGGCAGAAGAATACATTTCCGGCCAGGCCTTTTCGATTAAATGCACTAAACGAGCTAATGAACGTTGTTGAGAATCTGAAGCAGTCGAATCCGGTGGATGAAATTGTCAAGGCAATCAATGATGAAATGAATCCGGAAGGAGAGAGTCTCATCGGTCCCATTAAGCTAAGTGTAAACAATAATCTAGCGCCAGCTAGTCAAAATCAAGAGAAAAACAAAAGAATTAGCGGCCGATCCCCAAAAATATTTAAGCGCTTGGCCCCTAACGTGGCACCCGACATAAAGTCTGGTGGCCTATATGAAGAGTACAAGAAAAAACTAAATGACATTCTTCAGGCACACAAGCAACCACGTAAATCCCTGGTCAAAGAAGAGACAGTACCTCTCCATAGTAATTCAGCCGGAAAGCCTAATAAGCTGACCCTGTGTCACTGTGACTCTGCGAAATCGCTAATCATGGCCGTCGACAGTGGTGGACCGAAAGTATCCAAGGAACTGACGCCATGTCATTGTGAGGCCACAAGACACACCAGCTTGGCAGTCGAAGGGGATACGGCTAAAATATCCAATGGCCTGACGCCCTGCCATTGTGCAGCCATGAAAAGCGCCAGCTTGGCCGATGTGGTTAATTCGTGTGTATCTGAAGCGGACAGGAGCACAAAGGAGAAGAACACGAGTACGCAGATGAACAAGGAAAATAAGCTGAATGGCGGCCTAAAACCATATTATTTATCAAACTCAAAGCACAGGCAGATGGTTTGGAATGATGTGCCTTTAATAAGGCCCGGAAGTCAAAAGAAAGGTAAAGTTGTTAAGCCGCAGGTGTTGTCCACATGCAATGGTCGGATAAGCCCAACTATAATCAATATGAAGAGTCGTGCACCGAATGCTACACCTAAAACTAAGCCAAAGGTTAAAACTGAGCAGGCAGTCGCTAATAGTTTATTGCGCAAAAATGCGACACATTCGGCTTCGTTTATCAAGAATCAAAAGCAGCTGCAGCACATACTCAAAGTGTTCCAGGCCAAGCATCGTTCGATGAATGTGAGGAAAACCTCAAAGCGCGGCTTGATCAACTTGGCCAACGGATTTGATGGCACGCCAGCCCATTTGGCTTTTCCGGAGGTGCTCGTTAATAAGTTTGGGCAGGCGCCAGACACCGGCGGCAAAATGATTGAGAATATGGCGAAGCAATTGAATGTGTCGCCTGTGGAGATGGCTCAGCGTATTGCCTCGTCTAGTGGTGCAGGCAGTGTTCAGGCAATTGCCTCGGCAGCCTATCCACAGCAGGCCAACTTAGGTAAGTAGTTTGGCATTTGGCACATAATTAGCTGACAAAGATTTTTAAAAAGCAAGCCAGACCAACGGATGCCAAGTATCAATGGCAGCATCAAGCCCCAAGATTGTGCCATCATTAGCTTGCCAACAGGGACCAACGGCTAATTTGGCGCCCATGTTAGAAAAGATTTTAAATCGACTACAGAGTATGCAAGATTCGAATTTAAATCAGGGGACAGCAGACAAATTGCCTTGTTGCTTCGCCGATCCCACTGACGGTTAGCAGACTACTAAGGTTTGAAATGCACATATTTTTTAAATTCTACTCGTATCAGGTGCTCCCTGTGAATTAACAGGCTCCTGGGAGTCTCTACTATTAAGCATTCGCATCAATATTAGAGATGACAACAAGATCATTGTGCCGCAACCCAAGCCGACCTGTTCCCAGCCCAAATTGCGTCGCTCCGACACCAATCGACTTTGGCGGCAGTGTGTTAAAATGACCCCAACAGAAGTCAAGCAACGCTTCGATGCATCTCAAATGAAAGTGCTCAATGTAACCATTCAGGACACGCTGCCACCACGTCCGCGTGAAATGATGGATAACCTTACGGAATGGGCATTCACGGGTCAAGCGGTCAATTCTTTAGGTGGGCCGATATCGTTAACCTGTCGGAAGCTAAACTCCAATTTGATGGGAACCTTTCTGGGCTTTTGTCGTCGATGTGGTTGCATAGACACCATTTTCGGCAGTTGGACCTTTTGTCAGCCGTCACGGGATTGTCAGGACATAACAATGTCAATTTTTGATAGGCGGGATATTATGCGTCGTTTTTCGTTAGACGATGCGCGTAGGGAACGATTCAAAGAGCAATTATACACAAAAAGCAAATATGCTAAAATAGAGATGGAACGACAAGAATCGGAATTACCCACGTAACCGGCTAGACACACGTGTAACTTTATTAATTACAGTTTTTTTTTGGTTCTTTGTTATGTATTCATTTATTTTGATATATAAGATGTTTCTTTTTTAAATAACATTACAGCTGTTGCTTTTTGTTGCGGTTTATAAAGGACATGGCATAGCCAATGGAGCGTTTGACACAGTGCTCGTCCATGTCATTGCCTGTCTTACACTGTCTCAACTGGCCCACCACATAGTCCACGACTCTGGTTTTTAGTTGCTCGTTGTCTATGCGCTCCAGTCGCTTTTCAACTTTGTGTATGAGCAGATAGGCTTCGGGATAATCAGCGACATCACAGGGCCACATCTCAGAGTGTCTATGAGTCCAGCTTGGTCGGACCTCCTCGTCACTCGTATTATAGTCCTGTGACTGACGCCACGTGCCGGCCTTAGCCAGGGCAAATGTACAGACAAGAAGAAGAATGCACGAGAGACGCATTATGTGAAAATGAATGAATGCTTAACTCAACTGCTGATTAGCACTATTGACGCTGGCTTTTATACGGTTGATAATCTAGGAAAATTTTTTGCTGAATTTGCAGTGCTTTGCTAAGCTAGGGCTTTGCACTTTGAATGGCCGATATTGATTTTGCTGACACTTGCAGTTCTTATCGCTAGTATGCAAGTATTTAAAACTAGTTAGGCGCGCATTGCATTGCACAATCGATAAGACTGCTTGTTATCGGCCGCAGGACAGCTGTTCAAAACTCGCTTGCCAACACTGCAATTGTGGACTTGGCAACCCTGCACGAAAACACTCCAACAAGAAGAAGTGAGAGCTGCAATTTGTTAATTAAAAACAAACAAATATAAATAAGCGCACTGTTTTGGGCAGAAATAACGCGCAAATGCAAGCAAAATGGGTAATCAATTGGTTGGCATTGCACCATCGCAGATCTATGCAGTGGAACACTACTTTTCTGGCCAGTTTGGCAATGAAATCATTTTCGACCTGAAGTGAGTACATATTTAACAGCTGCTTATTACACATAAGTGTATATATATGCACATATGTGCTCATATGACGACTTATCCACCCACAGTATGGGAAGTACGCGTTTTTTCAAAGTGGCGAAAGCTAAAACCGATGAAGGTTTGATAGTAGTCAAGGTATTTGTCAAACATGATCCAACATTGCCTCTGGAGGATCACAAGGAACGCTTGGAGAGCATCAAGAAAACCCTATCGCTTGCAAATGCTGTTAACTGTTTGCCCTTTCAGCGCGTGGAGGTTAGTCCATAACTAAATTTTTCCGTCAAGCTGTTAATGTGATCTTTGACTTTCCTCAACAGCTCATCGACAAGGCAGCCTACATAATGCGAGAGTATGTCAAGCACAGTCTGTACGATCGCGTGTCCACTCGACCTTTTCTGACTGTGCTCGAGAAGAAGTGGATTACCTTTCAGATTTTGTGCGCTCTAAACCAGTGTCACAAGCAAAAAATCTGTCATGGTGATATAAAGCTTGAGAACATTTTGATCACCTCATGGAATTGGATTCTGCTGTCGGATTTTGCTTCATTTAAGCCCACATATCTACCAGAAGACAATCCAGCAGATTATACCTATTTCTTTGACACGAGCAGACGTCGCACTTGCTATATAGCTCCAGAACGTTTCGTAAAGACGATGTCGTCTGAGGACGATCCCTATAATGCAAATATGTCCGTTATTCACTCGGACTCCATAATACGTGTTCCGACTTCATATGCTGGCAACACTTTGCAGCCTGCTATGGATATATTCTCCGCTGGGTAAGTTAATACATACAACACATCCGCAACATAAATGTATTAAGAGTTTTTCCATTCACAGCTGTGCCTTGCTAGAGCTCTGGACAGAGGGCACTGCTCCATTTGAGCTCTCTCAACTGCTCGCCTATCGGCAGGGTGAACGAGATCTCGTAGAGAAGCATTTGGCTGGCATTGAGAACGAACGACTGCGCAACTTACTGGCATCCATGATTGACATTAATTCAATTAAGCGCAAGAGCGCAGAGGATTATTTAGATCAGGAGCGCGGTAAACTATTTCCAGAATACTTTTACTCATTTCTGCAGTCATATTTGCAAATGTTCTCATCGACACCAATCAAGTCGCCCGATGACAAGATACAATGTCTGCACAAAGACATTGGTCACTGCATTAAGGTGCTGACACAAGCACAGGACGTAACACCCAGTGAGGAAGACGAACAGATATCAGAGAAAAGGGATCCTCTTAAGTACGAGCGGCTGCCGCCAGATCAGGATGGTCTTATACTTATCATAACGGTAGTCACGTCTTGCATTAGAGGTCTCAAACAGTCCAACACAAAAATTGCTGCGTTGCAGCTACTGCAAAAGTTATCGAAGTATACCACATCTGAGACCATACTGGATCGTATATTGCCATACATTGTATGTTACAGTTAAATTATCAAGTATTTTGTTTAACTCATGTTCTTTGCCTGCAGCTGAATCTGGCACAAAAGTCGACTGCCAAGGTACAGGTTCAGGCTATTGAAACGTTGACCGCCTGCCTGAGCATGGTCAAGGACATTCCTCGCAGCGATGCCAATGTATTTCCGGAATACATACTGCCCTACATCACCGACTTGGCCAGCGAATCGAGCGCTGTTATTGTCCGCGTGGCCTTTGCCCGCAACATTGCAGCGCTTGCCAAGAGTGCTGTTTACTTTCTGGAGGAGACGCAGCGCAATGCACCAAACGAAATGCCCACGCCACGTTATGAGGCAGAGCTGAATGCTCTGCATGATATTGTGCGTCAGGCGGTGCTGAGTCTATTGACAGACACGCAGCCCATTGTCAAACAGACGCTGATGGAGTCGGGTATCTGCGATTTGTGCGCGTTCTTTGGGAAGGAGAAAGCGAACGACGTGATACTCTCGCACATTATGACGTTCCTCAATGACGATGATAAGAATTTACGCGGCGCTTTTTATGACAACATTGCTGGCGTTGCCGGTTACGTGGGCTGGCAAGCATCGGATATACTGGTTCCCCTTTTGCTGCAAGGCTTCACAGATCGGGAGGAGTTTGTCATTTCAAAGGCCATACGTGCGGTGACAATTCTGATCGAGTTGGGACACATTAGAAAGCCCACCGTTACTGAAATTGTAAATGAAACCGCCTGCTATTTGTGTCATCCAAATTTGTGGGTGCGTCATGAGATTTGCGGAATGATTGCCACAACAGCACGCAATCTGAGTGCTATCGATGTGCAGTGCAAGATTATGCCGGCCATTGGAAGATTCTTGAAGGCGCCGCTAATACAAGTGGACAAACCGCATATTCTGCTTGATTGCCTGCTGCCGCCCATACCCCGACAGGTCTATGACAGCGTGTTGCGCTTCCAGGACGTTCAGTGTTTTGTAAGCGCCCTCGAGGACCGTGCGTGCTTACGCAAGAACACACGACCCTGCGCCCAGCCTCAGTATGATGACATAAGCAGGCAGATTTATTTCGAGGACATTAAGTCTTTTGTGGGCAATCTTGGGGATCGCGAGCGCTGGCGGGGTGGTACACGGAACAGTGGCCAGTCACAGTCTGATGACATGGGTCAGGCGCTGCTCAATGTAAGTGCTTTGGTAATTTTGGTTGTTCCAAGTGAACCACTCACATTTCCAAAACACTACAGCTCTTTCGACGACTTATCTCGGAGGGATTGACGGAGACTATTGAGATGCAATTGTTGGCCATGAAACCGTTTTTGATATCCCTTAAGCACAAGGCGCAACAAGATCTTGATGATGCCAGCTGTGCCAATGGACGGATTGTGGTCAGTCGCAAGCAGGTGGGCTGCCATGAATATCCCCTGGCGGAAAAGGCTACTAAATTGACCCAGGACAATCGTAAGATTTAAACTAAGTGCCATATCGACTTTCAGTTTTGATAAACATAGTCTCCACCTAGGAACTACAGATGCCCATGCTCCAGCACTAGTTTCACCCGCGTCAGATGCGGCTGTTACTCCACATATAACTGCTGGCCCTTCCGGCAGTCCCGCCTCCGGCGCCATTTTATTGGGCGTGCCGCACACAACAGTGAGCACTGCCACTTCATTGGGTGAATATACCATGCCGGATCGAAACTATTCGCTGGATCGCTCTTCGGAGTGTTGCAAGGACTTGGAGTCGCTGACCCTTAAGATCAAGCGTCGCTATAATGTACTCGCACTCTCCCAACGTTGCAATTATGATAAGCTGGTCACGCCGTATCCACCCAATTGGCGCCTCAATGGTACGCTAGTGGCGCATCTGCATGAACATTCCGAGTCGGTAATTAAGCTAGCTCCGTTGCGTCCTGACGGTTCACTGTTTGCCAGCGGCAGCATCGATGGCACAGTTAGATTGTGGGATTGCAGCAAGCTAAACGGCAATCAGGGCATCAATAAATCTCGCCAGGTGTACTCTGCTCATACGCCCATTTATGCGCTGGCCGCATGCGATGCTGGACAGTCACTAGCGGTGGGTGGCAAGGATGGCAGTCTGTTAATAATGCGCATCGATCGCAATTCCACCAAGATGACCCTACAGCAAGCATTGGATCAGAAGTAAAATGGACCAATCTTTGATTGCATATTTCACCTAATTGCTTTTTCCTCTTTTTGTAGTGAATATAACGATGGACCTGTTGTTGATATGCATGCGTATGATCAGGCGGCTCAGAGTGTTGTTGTCTATGCAACACTTTATGGCGGCATTGTGGCCTGGGATACGCGCATGCAGCATAGCGCCTGGCGTTTGCAGAACGAGCTGCGTCATGGTGTCATCACCACCATTTGTGCGGATCCAACGGGCTCCTGGCTGGCAACGGGCACCAGCGGTGGCAAGCATATCTGCTGGGACTTGCGTTTCCGACTGCCCATAACCGAGATAAAGCATCCGGCGGACTCGTGGATAAGAAAAGTGGCCTGTCATCCAACGGAGCCATCTTATCTGATCTCCGCCTCGCAGTCCAATAATGAAGTATCTGTATGGAACATTGAGACGGGTCAAAGACAAACTGTGCTTTGGGCCAGCCCAGCACCCGTTCTGACTAATACCAGTCTCAATGATCCGGCAACAACTTGTGGTATTTTGAGCGGTGTGGTCGACGGTTCACCGTTCATTTTAACAGGTAGTTCGGATCAGCGTATCAGGTACTGGGACATAGGATCGCCAAAGAATTCGGCATTGAAAGTGCCAGCGGCAAATGATAATTTAGCCAATGTGTCCTTTAACTATAGGTATGTATTATATGGTCGATATGCATTTAATTTTTTTTCCCAAACCCTTTTTATATATATCATTATTTTAGCGCTCGCCTTATCGACGGCAGCCAGGTTATTGAAGAACAAATCATTCCTAAAAACGGTACAGGCGACTCGCAGCAAATGCGTAGTTCAATTGAGGAAAGTCCCAGATCGGGACCGGATATGCCCAAAGCAAGCCATCATGATGCTATCACTGACTTGCTCATGTGCAAAGATAAGGGACAAATTTATATAGCGTCGGCTTCGCGTGACGGTGTTATCAAGCTCTGGAAGTAGTAACTTATTTTAACTCTTTTATCTGTGATTAGTCTAATTAAACTACAATATAACTTATACATACCCGCATTTTAGATTCCCACATCGCCCGTTAAAATTCAAATTCTTTGTTGCACCGTAGTGCATCTTTGCATTAATTGGTGGCGCTGCCAGACCGTTAAAAATTAAAATGGCCTCTTAGAAGCAAACTACGTACTAAACGACTTCAGCGTGTTGGCAACGGTAAATTATTGCAGACATAATGACAACCCTATAAACAGACGCCGCGGCCAACTTCACTTTTTTTTTGACATCTGCAGCTGGCGCTGTTTTTCGCTTTTGTATCTTTGCAAGCGCCGTTATGAGCAGAGCGGCCAAGCGCCATAAGTCCAAGTGAAAAGTGAGTTTGTGAGGCAACGACGCTATAGTATACAAAAAGAATAAACAAAAATCAAGTATATCTCACAACTAAACAACTCAGCAGTTCAAATATCACAACGGAGCGCGCAAATAAGTCAAAGTACCAATATCGAAATACAAAATATACAACGCACGGCAATTAAATCGCGCACGCAGTCGCTGTGTAGCAGGACAACGCGAGGGTCGAAAAAAAAACAACAACAACAACAACAACGACACAACCAGCGCACACATACAAGCATTTCAAAATGGCGCCAATTAAAGGTACCACTCGCACTGCTGCAAGCAACCAGGCGACTATAAACGCACTTTTGCCCATGGCAGGCGTACGAGGCAAGGGACTGAGCCGTCGGGCGGCCAACAGTGGCATTGATCCAAATGCAGAGAATATGCAGACGCGCGGCAAACGCAAGGCCGATAATAGCCCCATCAAGAATGATAAGATCAAGCGCTCGGCGCTGGGTAATTTGACCAACAATGTTAAGATCATGACGCTGCATCCAAGCGACGAGGACTCCAAGCAGCAGCTGCCCAAAAAGCCGACGGCACAGCAACTTCAGGCGCTTCTGGATGCAAAGACTATTGACAATCTAAATGTTTTAGCCGCAGTCACTGCTCCACTCCCTGCCGCTATGCCCAACAAAATAATGACGCGCGCCTCAACCAAGACAGAGGACTCGGTGGAGAACTGCCACAAAGTGCTGGACAAGTTCGAGGAGGCGTTAGCGCGTCAAAAGACACGCAAGGCACCAGTGGCAGCTAAAAAGCCGGCCACAGTGCTAATCGAACCAAAAGTTGCGCCCATGCAGGCGCCTGTTGTCCAAAAATTGGCCGCACCGCCTCCGCCGGCTGCCGTCAAGCCGGTGCGCCGCATATCAAATGACTTTAATAAGACTGAGGAGAGCCTCTATATGTCCGCCCTGGAGGATATCTCCAGCTGCGAATCCATGCGCTTGTCTGGCAATTTTGAGGCAGCGCGACGCCTCTCTGCTAAACTGCAACTAAAGACTGAACAGCCAAAGGCAGCACCGACGCCGCAATCGGTGCATATGGCAGCAGCCGCTGCTGCTATGGTGACGCCTGTGCGCCCCGTGCCCAATGATGTGGAGGACTTTGATCGCAAGAACTGGGATGATCCCTTCCAGGTGTCCCACTATGCCATGGACATATTTAATTATTTGAAATTGCGCGAGCCAGAGTTTCCCATTCACGATTATATGCCAAAGCAGGTACATTTGACCACCTGGATGCGAACGCTGCTGGTCGACTGGATGGTCGAGGTGCAGGAGACCTTTGAGTTGAATCACGAAACACTATATTTGGCTGTCAAAATTGTCGATCTCTATTTGTGCCGCGAGGTTATAAACAAGGAAAAACTGCAGCTGCTGGGCGCTGCTGCGTTCTTCATTGCATGCAAGTACGATGAACGCCAGCCGCCGCTAATTGAGGACTTTCTGTACATATGCGATGGCGCCTACAATCACGACGAGCTTGTCAAAATGGAAATGGAAACGCTGCGAACCATCAACTACGATCTCGGGATACCGCTCTCCTACCGCTTCTTGCGCCGCTATGCTCGATGTGCCAAGGTGCAAATGCCCACGCTCACTCTGGCGCGCTACATTCTGGAGCTGTCGCTTATGGACTATGCCACCATTGGTTTTAGTGACTCGCAAATGGCCTCGGCCGCTCTCTTCATGGCACTGCGCATGCATGGCGGTGCCGCGAATCTGCACAAAAAGACCTGGACCGCAACGCTGGCCTACTACACAGGCTATCAACTGGCACAGTTTGCGGAAGTGGTGCCGGTGCTGAACGCAGGACTGCATAGGAAACCACGCGCCACCATCAAGACGATACGGAACAAGTACTCGCATAAGATATTCCATGAGGTGGCCAAGGTGCCGCTGCTTAGCAACGTGGAGCTATTCCAAAGCAATCTCGATCTGAACGATAGTAACTTGTGCACCTGAGCCATACAATTGGGGGCCTTGCACTGTTGTAACGCCAATTAGCCAAATTGATAATGAGCAACAACTGTTACGCTTCACTAGACATTAAGAGACGCTTCAACCCATAACACCTCTAAAGATGCCTATCAGTCCAAATAGCAACCCCTTAACCAAGATATTCATATATTTTTATTTAACTTTTTCGATTTATTTTGTACTTTTTGCGTGTTGCTAATGATGTTTTATTATTGGTTTACATTTATGACTTTTTTTCTATAAATTTTATGTTCAGCATTCAGATTGTTTCCATTTATGTTTATTGTTTACTCTTCTTTTATATATAAAAAAAAAGGCAATTAAGCGGGGTAGCCAGCACAACTGTCACCCAACCCGACCCGACCACAAGCACTAACCATTTACATATATATATATATTTAAATGTATACTATTTATAATCAGAAAATATCCATAATAAATTCTACACATATTTTAAGCATTTGCAACGCCAATGCCGTTTGATGATGTTGGACACCAAAGCTGACATGGATTATATGTTTAAACATTTTATGCTACAATTCTACAGATCCTATTAACAACTAACCGACGGCAGATGCTCTACAAAGCTGGCCCATTCCCATTTATGTATGTAATTTTGTAGTTGTTGTTTTTGTTACCAATCATGACATATTATACATTGTATGTAACGGGAAAATTAATATTCCATTGTCTAAATAACTAGTTATGTATGTATTCGTATTCCATGTTATCTATATACATATGTATGCATGCTGCCGAGTCAAGAAAACCAATAAAAAATTTAAATGTCCGTTCAAGAAAGTAGATTTATATAAAATTGGGGGAATGTGCAAGAGTTTAAGGTAAGTGCTTGGCATATAAATCCATGTACATGTCTATATACATTATATTTCTGTATGTATTCACAGCACACCAACTATTTGGGACAGTTCTAGTTTCAATTGATTTTGTTCAGGTGAGTCTATTTCCCGTGTGACACACACATTCACATGCACATCAATAATCTATGTATTTGATTTCAGGCTCTGGTTTTTTTTTTGGTTTTGGCGCGCCAGTCTTCACATTTTAGCGCCAAATTATTTTGGGTTTTGCTTGGCAGGCGGCGCATGCGCCGCAAGACATCAGCATCGATGCCTGTTCCCGTTCCCGTTCCCGTAATCGTCTTTGTCCAACAAATCACTGCATACATAACCGATTTCTACCGCTGCAGTTGAACCTTAAAAAGGGCAGGCAGCCAGCAGCAGCAGCCGCCGCCTGTCTGTCTGTCTGTCTGTCTGTCTGTCTCCTTGACGTTTTCTACCACCTTTCCTTGTCGGTCGCCGGCCGCCTGTCGTCCGTCGTCTGTCCTCCTCCCATTGTGCGCTTGTTCTTAATTTTGTTTTTGGCTGCCAGCGCTGCCTGCAGCCAGGTAGTTTCATATCCATTGTGTGTTTCCTCAACGAAATTATGAGGCAACTGAAATGCATGTTACTTTTTTCCGGTTCGCAAGGTAGGGTGCGTTATGTACGTACAGGACAAAGGCAGAGTTGTCCTCGTGTTGATGTCGTCCTCTGCTGCTGCTGCTGCTTCTGCTTCTGCTGTTGCTCAAGGTGCAACCGGGGTATATGGCTAATTACTTTGGTTGGGTGTGTGCAAAAATCAAGTTTATTAAAATACACACGGTCGAGCAGCTGCTGCTCCTAGACCTGACGCGGTAAGGTTAGCTTACACCTAACTTATGACCAAACTCTTAAAGTTATTTTTGTCTTTTTAGTAACCTGGCCTATTGAAGGCGCCATTATAGCCGCCACCAAAGCCGCTGCCATAGCCCTGGGAACCGTGATTGTTAAGCACATCGAATGGTCCCTTGTGCACACCATCCTCTGTGTACTCGGCTTTCATTTTGAAGCTATGATCCCAACGATCACGTTGCCCTGGTGCTGCATGTGGTGCATAGTTATGCTGGTTCTGGTAGCTGATGGGTGGCGCTCCCGGGTGGGTCACAACAGGAACATTTCCTGGAACGCCTGGCCCATAGTTTGGATAGAGTGGATATGGTGCTGTAGGTGGATAAGATGGATATTGTGGCAAATATTGGCCTGGATAGGGGTAGCCAGGCTGTACTGGCTGATAGCCAGGTTGTTGAGCTCCAAAACTTGGATAAATGCCTGGAGGATTGCCTCCATAATGAGCGGCTGCTTGCGGACTTGTATTATGCGGATATCCAGGGGGAAACGGTGCAGGCAACTGTGCCTGTCCCGGAATTGGTTGCTGACATCCGTTTGGTACTGAATTTGGAGCAGCGCCTGGTGTAAGACGTCCACATACAGCTGGTGAGCTTTGAGGAGCTGGATAGACGCCGGACTGTGGCTGTCCAGCGGTGGGTAGTGCAGGGTAATTTGGATATCCAACAGGCTGTTGCTGTGGAATGCCCACAGCAATACCATACGGCCCAGCACGAGCATCAAAGGTGCCGACACCACTGCCGCCGCTCTCGTGAGCGGACGGTGCGTCAATGTCAACGGAATCACTTTGTTGCTGCCTTAGATCCGGATACAGTTGCGAGTTGAGATGCGCCCGCTCATGGTGACGATTGCTGGTGATACCGCCTTTGAAAGTGGAGGCCAAGTTAAATTCGGTATTGGAATCCTCATTGCTTTCATCTCGTGAATATTGCGACGCGTTGGTCAGGCCAGCGGTCAGGGCTAATAGCAGCTCGGCATAGACAATGCTCCAGCGCATGATGAAGCTTCCGATGGAACTGGACCTTAACAGCGCAAGCTTCGTATACTTAAAGTTAGTGCGATGTGAGCTTAGCTGAGTATGTGCCTGACGGGGTTATCGTTCATGTCATGTTCTAGACAGACGTTTTGTGTTTCATTGGGAAGTAAATAATAATGGCATTAGATGTTTGCAAAACCGAAGTGCTAATTCTCTTTTAAATTCTGAGAAATATTTATAAAGCAAATATGTTGCGGAGCGTTTTTTATATGTAAGCTCATTAATCAAATTTATAGATGTCACAATCTTATGTATAGACGAGACAATACACTCGGGTTTGGGTTTTCCCATGCTTTGTGTGAGCGCACATAGTTTAGTTGGCTATACCTTGACTTTGTTTTGCAGAAACAAGAATGCGTAGCCCTGATACTTGCACCTAGTTCTCTACCATCTGATTGGCCTATTAATGATAGGATCATCAGCATTGTTGAAGGTTGATCATTGAGTAAACACATATTTACATATATATGTTCGATTATCAGCATGCTATATAAGCCTGACTTTCGTGAATCAAGAGCGTCATATTAATTTTTAACACTCATAGAGATGCAACTCAACATAGGATTCTGCTGCCTGTCGCTGGCATTTCTGCTGGCTGCACAGGCCAAACCCACCTTTGATAAGATGGCTGAGGTGCTGCTTGACGTACTGGATGATAGGCCGCATTACGCAAGAGCGGGACCCTATGGATCATACCGACCACCAACACCGCTCATACAGGAGGGCTACGATCATGGCTATGATTACTATTATGGCGGCGGGAGTGGACATGCCCATGGCAATGGTGTGGTTGTTGGCAGCCCCTATTCCCAGCCACCGCCACCTCCTGCATACGGCTACTATCCAAGACCTGTGCATGGTCCAGTAAAGGGCTACTATCCGGAACCGCAGTATCCACATGGCTATGCACCCACAGCACCTACTTATGGACAAGGCTATGGCAGATCGGGCGCAATAGGACCCGGAGTTGGCGGCTACAAGCAACACGGTTATTAAAATCCATTTGCATTTGATACATATTTTAGAAATTACTTAATATTATAAGAAATGTTTTTATACATAATTTATTTAAATGACTGCCATCTTCTCAATCTACATGTTGTTATTTCTGGGCATGTCGAACCTGGTCACAGCTTAGAGAGTGCACATTAAGCTGAGATTGTGCCCTGTACCTGGTGAAAATGGGAAAAAAATTGATACATAATAGTTGGGCAAACGAACATTAGCATCAAGAGTCGAGTTATCCTATCGGGGACTCCAGAGACTTTAAATTTGGAGATGAAATCGATAAGAATCGGATTCCAACCTCGATTCTTACCTCGAAGATTACGAGAGCAAGAGTCACCAAATACATATACATACAAATATATATATAATTATGGAAGATCAATGCCACGACATTCCTACCCAGGAATGGAAAACATCGTATCAGTATTATAAGTAATAAGAATATAATCGGCTCAAGTTCAGCACATACATAATTTTCATACATATTGCCCTCTTCTTATATATTTATCTGTTGTTTGTCAGCTCACAGAACCTGTTTATATAGCTCATAGCCCCTAGGCATACGAAAACAAACTTGGGTTCGAGCCGAATCTCTGAGAGCACTGAGCTTTGCCATTATTCAGTTTTATTTGTGTTTATTAAATTGCACATTCCCTATAAATATTAATGTATAATTATTACCTCTACTTAGTATAAACAAACATACTGAAAAATCTAACAGATCGTGAAGCTCATTTTCTTCTACGCACATCGATTGGTTCCGCTTGAAGTTCCAGGCCGGGAGCGTGCACGTATTGTAATGAATTGGGGAAGACAATGTCTCGTAACCGGGATTGCTCAATCGATCTAGACGATGGCGTCGGAGTTCTTAGTGGCCCCAGAGGTGGATGATTTGTGCCAACAATGAGGGTGTCACCAGAATTTGGAGAGGGAGTAGGTGAAATAACAAGAGGCGGTGGATTTTTGCCAACTATCAGTGTGTCGTGGGTGGGTTGTGTGGATGGCGCAGGGGCAGCGGGGCTTGGCGTCGTGGTTGACGGCGTGTTAATAGGTGGATTGGAGTTGGTATTCTTAAAAGGTTCCTGGCCATCGCCATTCGTTGGAGGCAGTTGGAATGGAACATTTCCATTCCCCCAACTGGGGCGCGATGGATCGTAGCTATCTTCCCAACCAGGCTGTGAAGATCCGTCGTTATTTCCCCATCCAGAGGGAGGTGTTCCATTTCCATCTTCCCAGCCTGGTGGTGGATTTTCATTTCCAGCTCCCCAGCCAGGTGGTGGGGGTCCGTTTCTATCTCTCCAACCGGGTGGAACTCCATTTCCCCAGCCTCCTCCACCACCCCATCCGGGTGGAGGTCGTCTTCCGCCTCCATCATTCCAGCCACCCCATCCAGGAGGATTTGGTCTGCCGCCTCCCCAGTTACCCCAACCAGGAGGTGGTTGTCGGCCAACCCCGTTCCAATCGCCGCCACCATTCCAGCCGTCGCCACCATTCCAGCCGCCGCCACCATTCCAGCCGCTTCCGCCGCCGCCGCCGCCACGTCTATTCATTTGGCCTGGTGGCGTACGTCTCCTGCCGCTGTGATGTTGCCTGCCATTCAATCCTTGTTGTAGTAACTGGGCGACTGCCGTAATGGCGCCGGCGGATGCCACTGCAGCACCAGCTGCTGCCGATGATCTGGCTATTGGAAATTGGCAACTACACGTGCGGATTAGGAGTAGAAGGCACGTTATCAAGGCCGTTAGCATATTTATTCGTATTCGCGTCATGATCACGTCGGATTGAAGCGAGTTTGAGCGCCCATGCGCTAAGAGCAGCCAGTTCTAACTGAGGGGAAAGTTTTTGGCGTTAGGCGATAAGAGAGGCAGACGTTTCGGTTTTGTATTCAAAACCTGTCCTCGGTTTGTTTGTCTGTTTGCGACTTGTGCTAATCAATGCATGATGAGAGATCGCGAGAGCTGCAAAAGATTCGCTCTCTAACGGAGTGTATTATGTGTATGTGTTCATCAAAATTGTAAACAAAAAGTCCAAAAAGCTTCAGAGGAAATAAGATGAAGGCAGCCGTTGACCGACGGCCGCCGACTCATGGATCAGCTTGAGCGGCTTCTTCCCGCGCAGTGCGTTAATCACGCACGTGCTCTGCATGTCAATATGCTTGATCCATCTGTTAACGTCCAAGTAATTCACAGTCATGCATTAAATTGTTGCTGGATGGATTGACATTAGCATTATGGCAGCAGATCTCTAGCGATCCAGGTGGCTAAATATCTAGACAGACGCAGAAATAAAACCATTAAAAGCATAATGTGTCATCGCTATCCCGACTACTCCATTCGCAGGGTATAAATAGAAGGGAACTGCGTATATATATGGCCAGAACACAAACGATCCACACAGAACCAGAACCAGAACCAGAGACAGACAACATGAGAGTTCCTAGCATAATGTTCCTCTCCTTGCTGCTGGGCAACTGCCTGGACTTGGGCAACGCGCTGTTTTTAAAGGCGCTAAAAGGACTGAAGGGAAGCGGTGGTTCAGGCTACAACTATGGCTATGCGGCAAACTATGGCCATAACTATAACGGCGGATATGGTGGATATGGCGGTTATGATGGCTATGGCTATGGCTATGGCTATAGGTATCCACAGCAGCCGTACAGGACAAGGCATCGACAGCGCACAGGACGCACCTACTCAGATATTGCTAATGTCTTACGGCCGGATCCCTATCTAGGACTAGGCGCGGGTCGTTATCTACCGCGTGCACCATATTCCCATCTGTGGGGCTAGCTTCTATAGTTAAAATTCGTGTAATATTACCAAGTTAGGGCAATAAATCAGTGAAAGTTTTGTTTTCAAATAATTCAAATTCAACCACATCTTGTTGCGTGTTTTGTATGTGAAACTTTATAAATTAAAGCTATTTTTAATTAGCCTCGCAATAACATTTATTATCAGACTAAACATATGTATGTATATATATATATAAATACTAACTGCGTGTAGCTGCTCGGCGCTACGTGACTGAAATGCGACTAGGTCTCTTAGGGATGGGAGTGTCACGTAACTGTCACGCGAATCACGCTCTTGAAAATAAATCTGGTTGATGTTAATGTCCAATACGGATTTTATAGTATTAAACAGTTAACAATTTGTATGTACTTCTTTTATTATTAGTTTAAGCTGACCTGTGACTAGTTGAAAGACCTTTTTATTTGCAATGTTTTTTTTCTGACTCCATGCAAAAGGCGCAGGGGGCTACGAATAGTTTATAAGACGGGTTTTAAGTTATATAAGCACACATCTGCCATAAGTAGAAGTGTTTACAATTCCATTGCCATTACTGAATAATTTTTAAATTAATATATGCGAATGACACTCATGTCGGAGTTACCCTAAGTCTAAATCGAACTGGCATTAAATAAGGCAAATAAATTAAATAAATACAAGATAGTTATATATATTTACATTCCTTATATGTATATGTCTATGTACACATAGTCAATCTCATAATATATGTTTAAGCGATTGTCTTTTATATAAGTATTAACGTCCAAGTTCTCTGCAACTAGATGCGAGTGAGTATTCTGAGTTAAAACTAGATAGTTGATATGTCTATACAGATTAAAATGTACATCGAAAGCTGTAATGTTATATTATATGTTATGTTATATTACATTAAGGAGACAATGAAAGTTATGTTAAAGTAATGTGTGTCTCTGTGTATAAACCAACTTTAACACTATTTCTACCAAAGGTGTCAGAGGATGCCTTTTCAATTTTTAACTTGAAATTATTTTCTAAGTTGAATAAATTGTTTTTTACTTTTTGATCATATTATCTTCAGGCAGCTAAGGAAACTTGGTACAGATATTATATATTGTAGTTTAGCTGGTATAAAAAATAAACCCTTGAGTGTAAACTGATTCAAAGACTGGTTTGCACTTACAAAAGGCATACACTTGTGAGAAAATACAAGTAAATAAGATTTTATTACCATTACTGAGTCATTTATCTGTTAAGAGATGCGGCACACTCATGTAGGAGTTCCCCTAAGTCCATAATAAAATTGTCATTACAGGAAACAAAAAAAACAAATTTCATTGCAATTCTTTTAAGTTTATATAACTACACGCAATTGTTTTTTTTTTTGCCATTTACGACATATACTAACGAACAACTGGCACACCTACGTCATTAGCAAGTCGTATTATACTTGTTAATTACTATTTAAATTGTCATAGTTATGTTATGCTGCGCCCGATCATTCACTGTGCTTTTCCAACTGAGTGTTGAAAGCCAAGTTATCTATGTACAAGTAGCTATGTGAGTAGTTAGTTCTGAGTGAAAACATGATTGTGTAAAATAAAACAGCTAAAGATTAGCATCGGAAGTTGTGAGTGGTAGAAGTCAACATGGAATTAGTCATATTTGTATTACCACAGAAATGCTTATGTTGTTATTGTTGAATCGAAACCTGATCGATAAGCAGGAAACAGAGTGCATTGATTTTCCTGGCCACTTACTGGGTTTTGTCGTATAAAAGGCTTCTGCGTGGCGGCATTCAAGTGCAGTTCTCAATAGAAAACTCTAGAAGCAAAATGTCACCGTTGCAAGGAAAAGTCCTGCTGATAGCTCTATTCGCTTGGATCACGTTGTTATCCCTCGCCTTGGCCGGGCCTGCAAATTCATATTCGGAAATAGCGCGTGTCGTTAATCCCAATCCATATGTTTCGATCGGCTCCCGCAACTATCCAGGACAGCCCTATTGGCCAGGAGGACGTTAATGATACATTCCATTCTAGTTTATTAGTAAATATCTTTAACAATAGACGCTTTTATTAATTATATTGTTTGTTTTATATGAAAATTAAATTATGTTCCTCTTTTCATGTGTTGAGTACTTGATTTATTACAATGCAATTTTTACTCCAGCACTTGCTTTTCTAATCAAGTATTTCCGATTTCAGCATTCTCTTTAAACATCGTTTATTTTACTCCTTCTGCTTAACCGCAAATTGGATTGGAAGACAGGTTTTTTTCGATACATAAAAGATATATATATATATATATTCAATTAGCATTGACTCAGTCTGTTATAAAGATATGCAGCTTGGCCTCGCACTCGCCTAGGAGTTCCCCTCTGGCTATTCTTAAGTTCTTTATATGTATGTATATATATATGGGGTAGATATATAATTCAGTGCAATATGACATGTATATATTTCAATATATTGTACGACTCTTAACGCACCCACAAACCTCATTAGATTGTCATTTAGCAATTGTTAAGTACTTTTAAAGTGGCCAAAATTTAAAAAATCAAATCATTCACAAAGCTATAAAAATTGACAGCTGAAAGCTTAGATCGCTGTGAATTAAAATTTGCACATATGTATATCTATTTGGTTCTGAGTCAAAACGTGATTACTGGTACCTAAAACCTGACCGGTCGCAAAGTGAATGACATTTTGATGGCACTACGAGATGTTACAGGTGAAGATCCCACGTCGCAGTCTGAGAGAAGAGGAGGTTGACAATGGCGCTACGTGCGCAGCATGCGTCGCGTGGCTCTGAAATTGTTCAAAGTGTTGTTGCTGTTGTTGTTGTTGTTGTCACACCAAAACCTGATCGATCAGGCAGCAGAATTTCAAGACACTTCTGACCACTTACTGGGCACAGTCATATAAAAGGGATCGAGGCGACGACATCGAAGCGCAGTTCTCAATAGCGATCCCTAGAAGCAGAATGTCTTCCTTGCAAGGAAAGGCTTTATTACTCACTCTACTGACCTGGTTCACACTGATTGCCGTGGCTTTGGGCTGGCCGGCCTATGGATATCGCACGGAGCGCAACGGGCGCAGTTATACGGATATAGCTCGAGTTGTTAATCCCAATCAGTATGCTTTTGTGGGCAGCCGTAACTATCCGGGACAGCCATTTTGGCCAGCAGGCCGCTAAAAGTAAACGTCCGTTTATTTTTAATACTTACGAGATAATAAGTCAGTTTTAATACATGTAAATACATTTGATTTGTTTCTTATAATTCAAAGGTATTTTAGATTACCCATTGCGCATAAAAGTATGCAATGATTTTGCTTACATGTTTTGAGCTTGCTATTTTCATTTAATTACATTTAATTATATATAATTTTATTTAATAAATCATTGTGTTTTAAATTATTTTTAATTATGGACTTTTAATTATAAACGTACTATTCAAAGCAACCTGAGTATTGGGTAAAATTGCCCAATGAAACTTGCCATAAGTAGTTGGCAACGCTGGCTGCTTGTTTGCTGCGAATGCCTAAAAGTATGCTGCACGTTTTTCCATAATTACTGTAGGAGTTTTTGTAGCCAGCCGTTAAGACAATTAAAACCCAAGTTAATGACAAACTTGCATTAAGGCCTCGACACCTGGCCACGCCCAGTTTGGTCGCAGCAGTAGCTACTCAATTGCACGTGAAAGGCTCTCAGTTGGCGGACAACAAGTACAGGGACAGGACAGCCATAGCGCGAATAGCTCGCATCATCGTTAAAATTGTGCGCTCCAATGGTTAATATTGAATCAACATCCAATGCCATCTGGTGGATTAAAAATCCGAGTGCAGCGAAAGCGGGTGGCGGCGCTGGGCGTAAGGCGTCGCTTGGGTCGCGCTTTTGTCTGGATATGGTTGAATTACTGCGCAATATATCCTTGCAGGGCTATAGCAAACTATTGGCATCGGAATTAACGTTGGCGGAGAGGTAAGCGACAGTGGATAAGGCTACACTGACGTTACGTTGCTCATACGCAACGTGGACCCCATAGAAAATTTGCAGCTATGCTTCGTATCTTTTGTCTTTCCGTCCCTCTCTCCAGGCGCTGCCGTCATCGTCAACGTCTCGTTGCATCTCGTTCCGCTTTAGCATTGCATTCATTTTTTTTTTGCTTTCACATTTTTCATTTCCGTTTCCGTATTTGCCTCAAAACGCGCTCATGGCCGTGCGCTTTGTGCGTTTATCTTGGGCTCGTTTGTTTGCAGATTAATTTGGCTGCTGGTGCACACGACCACGTTCATTTCAATGGTGGCTGTGCTCTTGCTCACCTGGGAGCAATTTATTGCACAATACTTTGTCATCAATCTGAAGGATCCACTTTATCCTGTTGAAAATGTGCCATTTCCGGCTGTGTCAATATGCTCCAACAATCGCATTTCCATGCGGGCCGCGACCCGATACGCTCTCGAGCTGTAAGTAGCCTTAATCCCATCGACCCCTTCCTGGCTTTCACACACTGACATTGTCGAGCAGGCAAAGAAATGATCCATCCCCACGTGAATTGAAGTACTACTTGGACATGCTGAAGTATCTACGCAAATTGTATATACCCGGCGACCGGGACACAGACGTCGATGATTATGTTAATTTTCAAGCGTTTTTGGACATATTCGGCACCTGGAACAACGAAACCTTCTTCGATACCCGGCGTGTTATGAGAATGGTGAGGTTGTCTTAACAATCCACGAAAACTGGTAGTGCCATATCATATGTTTTCCAGCTGGCGCCCAATTGCAGGGATTATATAATGAAATGCAGTCTGCGCAATGTGGACATACCTTGCTTTAGCGAGGCCGCTTTTCAGAGCAGTCTGACCAAGTATGGACCCTGCTGCACTTTTAATGCCAAGAACGGGTAAGCCATGTTGACACCTTAGATGACACTCATTGATCAATCATTATATTGACTTAATCATTATATAGACTTAAGAGACGCGATTTTAAGAATCGCTTTGCTGATTCAGCTTTGGGCCTCACAGTTGTGCTCAATTCGAGTCATGCGGACTATTTGGCGCCCATCTTGAATACAAATGGTTACGTTGTCATAATCCATGACGCGGACAATTTTGCATCGATATCGTCGTCAAATGCATTGGAAATGTTTCCAGGACAAAGGCAGGAAAGTTTTCTGAAGATTTTTGCGCGTGTTATAGATACCGATAAAAGCTTACACTCCTTTTCCCCATTTAATGTAAGCTGTTGCGATTAGTTTATATATATTTATTATTAATTATTAATTTATTTTCTTCCATGCTAGCGTCGCTGTTATTTCCATAGCGAGTCGAATATGCGAATGATGAGCTCCGTCTACACGTTCCCCAACTGCATTACCAGATGTCGCATACGCAGCATCATAGCGTTGTGCAACTGCCTGCCCTTCCAGTTGCCACTCGAGCTGGTGGAGAACTTGGAAGGCGTCGTCTATTGTACGCTTAGCCATGCCACGTGCCTCGGCCAGTATCAATGTAAGTCCGGGACTCTAGTCAAGTAATCTCTTCACATATTTCGAGAATTATTTTGCAGTTAAATGGAATAATGTGCTAACCGAGAGACTTCGAATTCCGGGTCTGGAGCGTGAAACCGAGGAAGCACTGTACTGTCCACAGTGCCTGCCTTCATGCAATGATGTTCAGTACAGGGTATCCATGAGTGAGCTACCCATTGATACCTATCTGGCCAACCTAAAACCTGATGAATATAATGACACACTGCTAGGCTCCGATTTATCCGTACTGCGAGTCTTTTTTGGGCAGCCGCACGCTCAACTCTACATGAGATTATTGAACAACGAGTGGTTCGAGATATTCAGTAAGTATTTGTGATTACATTTATACCTTTTATTTTTTATTCATGTGTATTTGATTACCATTGTCAGGCACCATTGGAAATATTTTGTCAATATTTATGGGATTTTCATTGGTGGCCATTTTTGAAGCGCTGTTCTTTTTCTCCAAGTACATTTATATGGGCTGCTGTCGTATAATAGATCATAGCAGAGCGAACAGTAAGGCAAAGATGTTGAATGCACGCAAGCTACATATATGCCCATAGTAAAAAGAGAGGAGCTAAAGAAAAAAGAGTTGGGAAAAATGCCTGGAAAATTATACTTGTAATTATTTAATGTAATCCAGAAATACTGGATTCTATATTCACATAAAGCATAATTTAAGAAGTTATTGGGCAGGGAGTGTGGAATATTATATTTGTAATTGTTTAAAGTCACAGCAGCACAATGTTAAAATAAACAGAAATACTTGAAATCTAAAAGTTCGTGTATCTTTATTCACAATCAACACGTGGCTTCATTTGCCTACTTCGTAATCCTGGCCACGGGGCATATTTGGGGAGGGTGCTGAGTTTTTTTTAGACTGCCAGCAAGCCCAAGCCAAATCAAAAAGGACATGACCTGCTTCTGTCCTTGTTGCTACCTAGTGTCATAATGATGATTATGATGATGATGATAATGATAACAACGATGATGATGATGACGACGATGATGATGATGTTGCTGTTTCCGTTGGCTGACATTTAATGCGCATTTAACTAATTTCATTTTAGATTGTTGACAATTAAGGAAAATTGCCAAGACGAATCGAGAGCCTGGCTGAATAAACAGCCAGCGGAGTGGGATTGGGACCAATGCTGAACACCACGTGCCATGTCGCAGTTAATTTGTTGGCAATAAGTTGAAACACGAGGCCTAATTACAACAACACGCACGACATGACTGCAAAATTTTCATTAAAACGAGCTGGCATCCGACCGCCACCCAAACCCACTGCCAGGGACAATGCCAGGCAGGACATTTGTTGGAGGGCGCCTACAAAAAGGCGCGCACCGCGTAGACAGCCGCAACAGTTGCAATCCACAAACGGCTGAGTGAGTGCCAAACATGACAACAAACGCGGAGCGGGCACCCCGATTGCCACCCCAACGATTGGTGGTTGGACGCGCCGCCTGGTGGATACCCAAACCAAAGATTCATCCACCTGCGTCAGTCTCACTAATGGCGGCTATTCGCGAAGAGGAACCAGCTACGCGAAAACTGTCATTTGCCGCGGCGTTAAAGGATTTGCTGCAAAACCTGTCATTTCATTGTTATGGCAAATTAGTCGAGCACGGTCGTCGCATTCAGGAGCGGTAAGCAGCACGGCCAAGGCTTAAAAGCCTTCGTTCCCCCCGCTCGGCAGTCCTTTCAATTAGCAAACTCTGCCGCAGATTCTTTTGGCTTATTTGCCACATAACTGCGCTGACCGTCCTAATTGCATTCGTATGGGGCACGTATAAGGACGCAACGGATGAGCTGGTGACCACCCTTTACAATCCATTGTATCCCGTATGCCAAGTCGCCCTGCCCGCCGTCACAGTATGCACCCAGAATCGCATATCCAAGCGTGCCGTCTGGCAGTACGCACAGGAGCTGTGAGTTAAGTCTGTTTGTGGTAAGCCCCTTACTAGGTATGCCTTCTCATTATCCATTCCAGAAGCGGCAAGGATCCCAAGCAGCGAAATGCTAGTTACTTCTATGGTGAGCTTCATGCCTTTGGCATGTTCTACAGTCCCGAGGAGCTGGTCGACTATGAGCGCGTGCTGCGCTTTCAGGGCTTCTTGGATTCGGTAGATACCAGGCCCTACGAACTGTTTTTTAATACAAACAAACGTTTGCGCATCCTGACGCCCAATTGCAGCGACATCTTTGTATCGTGTCGTTTGGCTGGCCGATCCTTCGATTGCTTGCAGGAATTTCGTGAAACGCTCTCGACCTATGGATTTTGTTGCACTTTCAATTCGGATGGAGAGTATGCAAATCTAAACATCGAATACTATATGTTGTGTACATGTTGTTGGCCTTTCACAGGTTTCTCAAGGACCGCACGTATCATCAGCGCTTTTATGGATACGATATGGGTCTGGTGCTTACACTCAAGTCTCCAGAAGACGATAAATTTTATACTATGCATCATTTAGACGGATTTTCGGTAATTGGCAAAGATATTCTTTATTAAAAGTTCAAATGGATTGATAGCTTTGGTAAATTATACAATTGTGGCAAAATCGCAAAAACAAAGAAGGCCGCAAATAAAATTAAGATTCTAGCTTATAGCTGGTAGTACAACATCTTTACTATTATATTTAACTATTATTATCTAACCAGATTGCCATCTACGAGCCCATGAACTATCCGGATCCTCAATCTGGGGGCGTTGCTATACGTTATGTGCAGACGGGTCGTCGCAGTCATCTGCCCGTGCGGCCCAAGATCTTTGAGACTGTGCCGGAAGCCCGACACATGAGTCCCGCTGTGGTGCGTATCATAGCCAGATGTCAATCATTGTCCAATCAATCAATAAACGTGTTCATAGCGTAAATGTCGCTTTTGGGATGAGATTCCGCAAAACTTCACCAGTCGGTATACCTTCAGCAAATGCATCTCCGCCTGCCGCGCCCGCAGCATGTATAATTTGTGTGAGTGCCTGCCCTTTCAGATGCCCAAGCATTACATTGGAGACGCCACGGGAGGCGTCTTTTGCACGCTCCAGCACATGGAGTGCCTCAGGCGCTATAAGTGTGAGTGGGCAGTGGCTGTGGCAGTTGTTGAAGTCGATTGAGTTTTTGGTATTATTTCAGTCAAATGGCTGAATGTCATCACCAGTCGCGCCAATGTGCCCGGCCTCGAGCACGAGTTGGAGGATGCGCTCTACTGTCCCGACTGTCTGCCCTCCTGCACTGAGATACGCTACAATGTTCGTGGCGCCGGAGTTCTGGCCCTCAACAGTCTGCATAGACCTATGACGTAAGCAGCAAGTATTGGCAAAAAAGAAATAGATGAAGAGGCTCAAAGACGAATTTGCGTCATTTCATTTTAAAATCAATTTTCACCCGTTCTCCAAGTTCCACTTTCAAAGAAAATTTTATCAAAATTCATACTTTTAGGCTTGTCTGATAATTCAATGAGAAATTAACTATTATCGAATAATTCTTGATGGTTTCAGCTTCAGACAAACGAAAATATGCAAAGTAATGATATTACATTTTATGGCTCCCAAAACTCCACACTTCCTTCAGTTTCCATAACTGAAGTTTCGTGATTGAAAAAGCCTTCTTTTTATTTTGGTTTGGTTCATCCCTGTGCATGCTACCCTGATGGGGTTACATTTACCCTGCGTCAGTCACTATCAATAAGTTTAATTTTGCAGCAACAACAGCAGGAGGTACAGCAATGGCAGCAGCAGCAGCAGCAGCAGCAGTGGCATGGCCAATAACAGTTATGGCCATGACAGCTCCGAGTTGGCCGATGTGCGTATTTACTTTGCCGAAACGCACATTCAATACTTTCGGCAGATTATTAAAAACGACTGGTATGAGATATTCAGTGAGTCTGCTGCATATTACAATTTTGCATAAATATATGTACATACATATACATACTATACGTATATATGGATATGAATGCGACTGCTACTTCATTTCCAGGTACAATTGGCAACATCTGCGGCATCATAGCGGGCTTCTCATTGATTGGCATCTGCGAGCTGCTATTTTTCCTAGCCAAACAATTATGGCATGCATACAAAGCGGAACTGAAGTCGGAGCTCTGCCGTGCCCATGCCCATTCTCAGAGTCGAGCCCGATCCCGGACTCGGGCTAATGGCCGTGCAACGGCAACTCAGCAGCAGGAGCAGCACCGGCAGCACCGGCAGCCCCGGCAGCCAATGGAACTCCTCATACTGCCGTAATTGAGCGAAAGGCCGTGCCAATTTTAAAGCTCACTGACTTTTATACAGTTCTCTGAACGCATTTATGGAGTGGAGTAGTGTACCATGTGTGTGTGTGCGTGTGTGTATATTGCTGTTGACCTGCGTAACAAATGTTAATTATCGCGCACTGAGCAGCTGCCAGCTGATTGTAGGCCGGGAGCACAACACAAGTGCACTTACTTTGCATTGTCACATAAAAATAAACAGCACCAGGAGACACTTGAACCAACTTAGAAAGCGAGGCACAGGGGCTGGGGCGGGTGTGGCACAAAAAGGTCCAGACGGTAACATTAGCGCCAACCATCTTGGACACTTGCCCACTGGCTGGCCGGCAGTTGGCAGTCGAAACAGTCGACAGTTATGGACCACAAAGTCCGGGAGTTGCCCAAACATTGAGAGCGCGTTTATCCTTGGCACATGGCCCGACTGGCACTTACAATCAAAATAAATTTTTATTTGCCATAGTTTGTGCAGAGATTGACAAAATGAGTAAACAAATGAAATGCAATCTGTGCATATGTTCAATTTCTCAAATGGCAGGGGACTACATGGTTTTATTGTGTTTCAATATTTGCCTACTACTATTTTATCATACTGAATTGTTCGGTTCAATGATGAGTAACATTGTATTGATTAAAAATGATGATTAAATATGGTATATCATTTATTTGTTTATTTATTTATGAACTTCCAGCTAAAATGTTTGATATAGTACATTTTCTCTCTTAATTTAAGCAGCTGATGCAAGACTTCATGGAATTTCAGTGCGTTTCATCTTGATGAAATTTTTGTGTGAGTTTTGACTTTGCAATTTATTTGCACATTCATACGAAGGGCGAAAATGGCAAATGTCTATACCTAGTATAGACCCATACTCGCGCATACATGTAAATTCTTGGCGCAGTTGCTGAAAATGGAAATGATTTCCGTTGGATTTGTAAGGGAGTTGGTTTGTTTGTTTGTTTTGCCATGCATAAAACTGCCTAAAAATTGCAAAAAATTTAAATGAACGCACTCGAGCAGCGTACCAAACGTTATTCCTAGATACGTAGCAGTGTGCCAACAAAGCAACCAAGGTAAACACTCGAAAGCGAGAAAATGTATTAAAAAACAAGAAGCTGAAAAAGAGGAAAACTCGCCTGGCTTCTATGAGAGGCGAACAGTTTTTCCACCCGTGTAGCGTATTATCGCACAATACAATATGTATATTGGATTATTTCGTTTGCGCGAGCTCCCCAGGCTCCGACATGACTGCCTGGACTACCTGATGCCATTGCCGGCCGCATCCTCACACACACGCACACACACCCTTACACACACATGCGAATAGAGGGAGTGCCACAGATTCGTTTGGGTAACTGGCGTCTAGGTGGGCATGCTGGCATATCGCTATCAGTTGTTCTAGCTGCTTTTATAGCACTTCCGTACACAGGCTGTAATGTGCAGGCAAATTTAAAAATATTTTCTTTGATTTTTGCAAATCCATGTTGTTCATAAAGTTTTTAATTGAATTTTCGACGTGGCTTCTGTAAGATTGCTGTAAAACAAAAATGTGAACAACTCTCTGTGATGTGGCTTTCCACAACGGACTTGCATCGCAATATTTAAAATGTAGCTTAAACTAAGTAATAACCTCTTATATATATTTAAATACAGAATTAAATAAGCTTACATTTCCAAATATAAAAAAGAAAGATTTGGCCAAAAATGCAGACAAAATTGTGAAAATTTAAAACCAAGCATAAGTTTTCAAATCAAACAGACTAGGCACATAACGAATTCCCTTTAGTACAATCTTTTGGTTAGAAGGAACTGCCAAGATTTGCCCCCTAACTGGCATAATAAATAAAGCTTAGCCTCTTTTATCTTGTCCCCTCATGGGGTTATTCGTCATACTAAGAACAGCCACAGCCTTAGACCCAAGCTTTGCCCCATTTATATGTGCCCAACCCCCAAGATTGGGGGATTTAAAGCACTTTGTTTCTAGTCGCGTTTAACAACTCTGTTTTTTTAGGAGCTGTTCTTGGTGTTGAAAACGAGAATTGTCGCCTGTTTTGGGGCGGCATCAAGTTTTAGCCCGCTTAAGTTTTCAATTTTGCTGCTGCTGCTGGCGTTAAGAGAAGTGTTGAATTATTAAAATCTACATTGTGTGCGAGTGAGTGAGAGGGCAATGGTGGGGAAAAGAAAGAGAGAGTGCGCCTAAATTGCACGTTTGAAGGAATTATTTGCTTTTGTATGTGTGCATGTACATATTTGTTGTTCGTCTGCCTCTTGTCTGAGCTCTTGCCGCGTTTTCATGAATAAACACGCAAACAAATTACTGTACTTGACAAACAAAAACTCGAGCGCACACCTGTGAATGCTGCGTACACCTGTGAATGGTGTTTTTGTTACATTTTTTGGCTTTTCAGACAATGAAAACTGGGTTAAGATTTTAATGGCAAAGTTGCAGCCGCATCAAATTTTACTACAATTTCATGGGTCTACTAAAATTTTAATTTTCTCTCTGCATAAAAGTGTTTGTCCTGAATGAATGACTGATTGGAGATCAACGCACAGCCCTAGCTGAAATTGTTCCGGTGTTTTGAGACATTACACTCGCAAGCGAGAAAAACGTTTATATGAAATTGATTCGTTTTGTACCCGATCTGCTTCAAGCTACGTCTAAGTCGTGTTTTACACTTCTCCCCAAATTCGACCCTTTTTGAGGACATATACGGGTTAAAGGTGTCCCTTAAGTTTCACACCACAGGTCTAAAATAGACGGACGATTTTGACTACAAATTAAAGTTAAATTTGCTTACAAATGACTATAGTGCTTGACCTTTTTCGTGCTGAGCACGATTTGTGCCAAAGTCGTGTTTAAGAATATTTGACACACGTTCATCTCTATTTCTGAGTGATAGACAGACTCATGCACATACATACATACATACATATGTATGTACTTGAATATTGTAATATAATCCTATTGAACATTGATCGCAACATGCGTCATTGCATTTCCAAGCATTGCTAATGCCCAGCTTAGTAGCTCCACTCGTTTCCCCATACAATGCCAAACTCAATCAAGTGCGCCCAGGCGTAGTCAAGGCGTTGCACCCACATCTAAACAAATCCAAATATGGAACCAGACCCGAAAAACTGAATGCGTAGCTGTCAAAAATGTATATGTATATGAAATGTTTCTGCCGCTCAGCTTTAGCGTTTTTGTGAAAACCCCTGGCTAGGGCCCACGAGCTGAACCAGCTGCGTCTAGGAGTCTAGACATCAATCAACACCTTGGCCAAGTTGATTGACAGGCGAAACGACAGCATGAAAAATAAATCTGTCATTTGCATGTTGAGTTTCGTTTGAAATCAATATGAATTTAGTACTTGAGAGCCATTCGCTGTTCTGGTTATTATTATTGCTACCAAAGTCAATTTGTCAAAAACAGGCCGCACCCCAAAAGAACTCCGATCACTCAAAGGCTCTTTCATTTCATTTCAGTTTAGGCTGCGACTTCCATAAGGAAAATGCGTCAATGTTTTTATTGGAGCTTGCATGTTTGTATTGTGGCTTAAAAACAGATTTTTCTCACCCGCTATACAATTTATAAAAACATAAATATTTACGTGGTTTTGTATGAAAAAAACCACATATTTAATTAATACAAAATAAATGATTGGGAAATAAATTACGCAAATAAATTCGGCTCTCGGGCGCAGCAGACGTGAAATTGTTATTTGAGTATAATAAAAATATTTGTTAATGGTTGCGGATTTCCCAACCCTCGGGCTTGAGCCATTTGTCACGCCCTCCAGCTGCAGGCAGACAATTTATTTAAATGATTCAATCATATTTGCATACATCTGCCAGTCTTATATTTACGCAGTGTGCGTTGAAAATCCTTTTACTCTGATTCTTGAAAGCTTTTTTTATACCCTGGATCCATTGAAAATGTTTACAAAGGGTGTAACGTTCTTTATGGAAATGTATGCAACGGGCAGGGCAAAGAAAGTCGGACTCTAAAAATTACATGCATTCTTGATAAGGACAGCGAGCCGAGTCAATCTCCGCCTGAGCTCCTCAAGAGCTAGAGACTTGAAATTTAAAAAATATATTCATGTATACCATATGTATTGCAGTACGAGCTTGTCATCTTTTGTCGTCGGTTCATTTTATCGATGAAAATCAATATTGAGAGAGCATAACTCGAACTTTATCTGAGCTAGATACATCAAACTTTCTGTCTAGGTTTTCGTATGGTATATAGAAATAAAATTTATATCACTTTTATTAAACCTGTGATCATTCTGACCAAAATGAAAAACATTAGGTATTTTACAGATTTAAGCCCTTAAAATTTCATGAAGATCGGACAACAAATACCGATGCTGCGCAAATATAATGTTTGAAATGGGAGTTCGGCGGGGCTAAGGGTATCTGCTGGTTGGGCATTCCCGACTGGAGCATTATTACTTATTTTAATGTAGTTAAGCTTATTATTACAACATTAATGACATCGTCGTTTTATAGACATATTCTTTTTGCAGCTGTACTGTCCTTGTCAGTCATTTGAATACCCTGTATTTAATTATTAACAATTTGTATATACGTTTAAACTCTTGCCAAGCAATTGTAAATGATTTGTCATTATTTTAATGCAATCCAATGTATTTTTATATAATAATCACATTCAAAAGCAAGCATATCTTATATGCAGTATAGTTTATGGAAACTTAAAATATATTCTAAGCTTTTGTCGGGATACCTTCCGGTCGAGCACTCTCTGTACTTGGATGCACAACCTGGCGCTCCATTGTGTTTTTATTTCACTCGCTTAACAAAAAAACAATTCAACGAAAAACACAAGCTCTTTTTAAAATGCGGAACTCAATTGAAACGCGCATATCTTTATAACCATTAAGTTCTCAGTGCGCCCAACTCAGCTCCGATTCTGGGGCATTAAGGATATGGCAGGTCGAGCAGGCTGGCGTGGTTGAGTTCTCGGTGAAAATTGCTGTTTATGTTTTACATGTTGTCTGTAATTTCGCTGGGAAAATGGCGAAAATATCCTGCAGCTGATTTTTAATTACGAAAACACAAAAAAAGATATATATACAAGAGAAGAAAGGAAGTTGTTGCGACTTCGTGTATGTAAACACAAACACAATCACGCACAAGTGTGCACGCCCAAACACACATCCCCAGACACACACACACACCCACACACACACACACACACGACTGACTTGCTAGACCTCAATAAAGCCGTCTGGGCTGCCAATGTGTGCGTGTGTGCTTGGCAGCAGATTTCAATTTTTGTGTGTTAATTACATTGCCAGCATAAGTTCAGGACTCCCGCGTACAGCCGCCTGCGCCTTACCCCGTTGGCATTGCATGGGCGTGGCACATGTCAGAACGCCCCCTTTTTGGCAGTCGTGCTTGTGTTAAGCATTTTGGCGCTTGTGAATGTTTAATTATCAAAAATTTGCACTTGATCCTTGTTCGTTCTTTCTTTTTGGGCATATTTCGTTTAATAGCCATGTGTGTATCTTTATGTACATATGTGTGTGTGGCTTATGGTAATTGCTAGTTCTATAGCTGTGCGGCAGTGAGTGTGTGTGTGTGTGTGTGTGTGTGTGTGTGTGTGTGTGTGTGTGTGTGTGTGTGTGTGTGTGTGTGTGTGTGTGTGTGTGTGTGTGTGTGTGTGTGTGTGTGTATGTGTTGCTAATGTTTTACAAGTACTCGTTATTTACTCTCGGCTTATCTGGCCAAGGGACATGGTCCTGGTCGAAGGTAATGCTTGTGAGACAGGGAAGGGGGGGGGGCGATGTGCAGCTGCTTTGTGCCTGAAAATTTGTTTTGTTTTTGCAGAGTTTTTTGCATAATTCAAGCGAGTTCCATTGGGCTAAGCTAGTTGGCCTCTTGTCTATTTACTTATTAACGTCTAACAATGTACTAACAACAACAAGTAAATTATTTATAATTACAACTGAACCAGCAACAGGAGATGAAGGTGATAAAGAAGAAGAGCATAACAAAGTCACGGCGCACATTTTTCATTTTTACGGTTTTGTGTGTGGGCGCCGCAACAACAACAACAACAACAACAACAACAACAACAACGCCAACAACAACAACAACAACCACATTAACAACAGCAATGACAATTTAATGCCTTTAAAACAGCAAAATGCCGTTAAACCGGCAAAAGGAAATAATGTACAACAAGGAGTGTTCCGGACTGTCTGCCGGATTCCTGTTTCTGGTTTCTCTTATTATCCCGTTGTCGCCCAACAAATAAACAAACGCGCACACACACACACACACACACACAAAGACATACCGTCCTCTATAAGACCAACACCAACAAGAACAGCATTAAATTAAATACATAAATCATCTTTTTGTATGTGCCGACAGGGCGTTCACGTCCTGCATAAGAGGCGCGGAGAGGAACGCGACAAGTCTCGCAAGAAGAAAAAAATCCGAAAAAAAAAAAACAACAAAACAAAACAATGTAAATAGGGAACACTTTTTTGTTGTAATTATAAATGTCTACCAGGCAGCGTCGGCGACACAGTCCCCAGACATTGTTTATCATTTTTGCGGGGTAATGCTCCGTTGTGGTAACACAACTTCCAAACTCCTGGCCTTAAACTTGACCCTAAGCTGGTGCTAAAAATAATACACTTGCACAAACTTGTTGATTAAAAGCCTGAGCCTGGTCCCAGGCTGGCTTTTTCCGACTAGCCCTGGCTGCAGCATTTACTACACCAAACATTTTTGATCGATGAATTATGAAATTCAATATTGCTTCAAATACTAAGTCAACGATTACATTGCACTTAAAAGTTCAATGTTATGGATTAGATACATATCTGAGATAAAGATGAAGCTCAAGATTAATATATCAAAATTTCAAAAATGCTTTTTCCAGTGAGGGTTGAAATGTGAATGTGAAATATGATACCTTCCTTTCGCATTACAATAAAGTACAGGGTATTAGAACAAGTTGAACTACTTGTAGATAAATTAACCTCTTTAATTTAAGTTTGTATCTGAGACAGCTAATTGCTGTTTGACATAAGATTGAATTTGCATGCGCTCATGTGCGGGCAATTTTATTTCTGTGAATAAATCAGCAAATGCGTTTAAATTTATTGAAATAATATATTCGCATTTTATAATGTCAGCTTTGAGAGCATATTAATGGAATAACTGCACTGATTAAAATGGACTAAAAGTCACTTCTTGTTTGACAGACTCATTCAGCCCTTATCATTATAATTAATTGTTAATGACGTATATGTAATTAACATGTTCGGAGTTTTTTATCTGCCTGCTGTTTGTGATTTTAATTTATGCGCCAGATTTAAAATTAATTTCGCATTATTTGCCAAATCAAGCGTAAATGCGATAAATGAATAGTTAAAATAAATCAACGAGCTTTGTATCAATTGTGTCCACACAATTGAAATCTGTTTTAAAATTAGCTTTTGTTTTCAAGGGTTTTTGTTTTAGCCAGCTGCCTGTGGGTTGGCATTAAATATTAAAAGCGAACATCCTGTTGGCCTTTGTAAAAGATTTTCTATTATCCATGAGAGAGAAATCAAAGTTTGAACTAAAGGCGTGCATAAATAAATTTACAAATCGGCTTAGCCTTAAGCTTTGGGCTGACTATGCATCTCTTTTGGTGGTTTGTTTGTTTTTTACGAGCTCAGATTGTTAATGCAAAAGTTGCTCAGTTGCTCTCGCAAAATAAGGTGGATGATAAAAAAAAGGGTGTTGAAATGAATTGCTCACGTAAGCCGTTCGACACCTTTTTAAATATATATTTCTTGCATTTTTATTTTGTTGAACAAATTTTTGATGATTTGCTGCTGAGTTTTAGGGCCCAGTTGTCATTTTTAATTGGTGCATATTTAATATGCCCTGCCTTTGCTCGCTTCGCTCATTACTTGTCTGACTTTTATGCCTTTTTCACGACGTGATTGTTGCCCCTTTCAGCTCCATCAAAATGTTCCTGCCGCGTTGCATATTTTAGCTGAATGTTTGCTTTGCCTGGCTTAATGTTTGTTATACATTTTTACAATGTCCATTACGGGGGCCTGCACATAATTTCTATGCGAGTTGTCGTAAAAAGTGCATAAAATAAATGTGCACCGAAAACCCACAATTAAAATGAGCAGTAAGAGGGCCCCGCTCAAGTATGCTTGAAAACATTGATACCCTGTACTAGTTTGGCCGTTAAACTAATATGTAAAACATCAACTAGCTTACACAGGAGAAGAAAGACGGACATCCGGTTCAGAAATAGCTTTCGTTTTCGAAAGAAAACAAATTCAGCTTCTTAAATCTTAAAAACAAACAACTGGAATAATTACTATTTTCCTAAATACGACATGTAGTTAGGCCTTAAGTTTTTTAGCTCTTTCTCGCATATTGAGAATGACAATGTCAATGCAAATCATTTCGTGATAAATCTGTATCAGAAGGCCTTTGTACAAATTTGCATAGGTTCAACAGACCCTCAATTCGAAATTTTTTTTATGGTTACAGGGTATAAAAATAATAATTGGCATTGGCAACGCAATGGTCAACAGTGAAGGGTCACCAACATTCGTTGGGCTCGTTTGTTCGTTCGTCGGCTGCGCTTTTCTGCGTCATTTTAAACGATGATACTTAAGTTTCCATTAAAGCACTTGCCGCGACCATCAATTCAATAACTGCCCGGGTACGTTGGACCGTCAGACCTTTGGACGGTCGGAGTGCGTAGTTCCCTGCTGGCAGAGCCACTGGAAGTCAAGCATGCGCTGCGGTTTTTCTCAACCCAACAGCGTTTGTTGCCATGGAAAGTGGGCGTTCGTGGGCGGGCAGGTCAAATATTTACAGCGCGCAGAAACTGTATTTTATTGTATGGTACTCGTATGTATTTATATGGAAAATTCACAGAATCACCCAAACTATTACAAATGGTTTTAAAAGCTGTACAACAAATTGAAAGCGAGTTTTGTTTGTTTCGTAAAAAAATCATAGACTAGTAAAAAATGTTTTGAAAACTAATTAATGACTATTTTTAATCAGTTCAATCTCTTTGTAAGCTCCTTTTAATATCCAGCCCTGCCAGATACTACATACAATATATATTGACTGTGCGCACCACGACGTTACACACACATGCAAATCGAGTGGTGCTGCGAAAACATTGAGCACCGCACAATTTCATTAATGGCACTTTTTTTCAGTTAAGCGTCGCAGGGCGTAAATATTTGCACTTTAAACTGAAATCAGTACGCAAAGGCCAGGGCTTAATGCATTTCGCTGTTGGCGCTGGCCTAAAAAAGCAATGCGTCAAGGCAGCAAAAACAAATGGAAATAAATAACGAAAGAGAAATCAATCGAGAATATTCGACTAGTGAATGTCCTATTTTTATTAATATTACGTATCTGAAGTCGACGCTTTCTTACAGACGGTCAGACTTGCATATTCGTTCGAAAGTTGATGCTGATAACATTGTATACACAATGTTGTTATACAAATGCACATTTTATACACCCTTCAATGTCATTGTGATGGGCACAGGGTATTGAAATAAAAGCGAAAGCAAAAACAAAAACAAGTTTCCGGCTGAGATAACGCACTCAGCACACACTCGTTCCACGTTCCAAGTCCGATTGAGAATACTTGAAATAATTATATAATTTTGCTGGCCGCACATATTTATGAGGCCTAGGGGCAAGGCGAGAAGCCACTACGCGTTTCGTGGTAGACTATAATTCCAGGACTTATATGGCCCCAAGCTGATGTGAAAATGATAAGTTGTGGCTGGGGCAGGCTTAATAATAATGATAATGTGTCATAAGGTAATTATTCAGTTGCAAAGGGTTCTGTGGCCATCAAGGGCGGGGGGTGTGGTCATAAATAAATATCCTGCAGTTATTTGGAGTGTGTGTTGACAGCGAAATTGATTGCAATTAATGGGCACTCTACGGCAAAGGAGTAAGGGAAGGCGGATCAGCAGCAGCAGCAGCAGCAGCAGCAGTAGCAGTAGGCAGGAACGAAAGCTGAATGAAGTTGCCGTCAGGGACGTGGCAGCTGCACTGAGAGATTTGTATGGCGATTAATGTGCATCCGCTTTCTATGCAGCTGCTGCAGCTGAAGTACGTCTGTTTGCGGCTGATTGCACCGGCTCAAAAGATGTTGACTGGCAAAGCAAACAAAACCGAAACTGCAGCCCAGCTGAGGCCAAGATGCTGCTTGGCATGGTTTATCAATTAGGCAAATTAGTTGGTGAATGTGCCAAGGCTTAACCACTTCAAGTATCTTACTTTTCGAGCAGTTAAATGTGCCTAATGAAGAGCTCAACTTAAAGCCAAACAACAGTACATTTAGAAATCAATTAGCTCTCGGCTGAAGCCAACCCAGCTGAACCAAAGACCCAATGGCAGCCACTGTAAGCCAATTTGACTATGTCAATATACTTACTTTATACAGCCAGCACTCAGCACACACACAAAGGATAAAAAAGACATGAGCGTATGCCAGGCGAGAGAGCATTCGAGGCATGTAAATATTCAAATCAAAAGCGCAATTGAATGTGCGAGTAAATGTCATCGTATCTTGCATTCAAATCTTTGATTGCCAGCTATTCAAAAAAGCGAGTTTATTGCACTACACTTGGCACTCAGCCAGAAGGCGACGGAGTCAGAAACAGCACAGAAACCCGAACTCAATTCAACCGTTCCTTTGGCCCCGGCTTTACCTGATTCTGGTGACACTCAGACACAGTGCTGGGAATTGACACAGAATAGCCGCCAAATGCCAAGGCACAAAGCGAAACGAGGAAGTGTTTAAAAATAAATGAAAAAAAGGAGAAGAGTCAACCCGGACAGAATACTAGTTACCATTGCATATAGGGTAGTAGTAGTCGTGGTAGCAGGAAGTTGGCAAAGTCGACGTCGACCATGGCCAAAGTGGCATTGATCTTAGCATTGGGCGCTCGTGTTGCTTGGCCTAAGGTTGAGGTTGAGGTGCTCGCCTGCGGGTCACTCATAATATGCCAACTTTATAAAGTGGGTTTTGAGTTGCGGTTCTTGCTTTCAACTCGCCACACACTTGAAATTGTAGCTTTGTGCGAATCGTTGGGCGAGTGCTTACTTAGATTTGACTAAATTTCAAGTGGTGCTTAGTAAATGCCCCGTTCACTGAACTCTCTAGTGGCTCTTCGAGAGCTGTACTTAAGGGAAGGTATTCGATGAAGTAGCAAACTGATAGCGTATTCCAACAATTTTTATTACTTGATATCAGGTCTAGTGTACTGATAATATTACTACATACCACTCGAAGCTATATCGGTAATGCCGAATCAGTTCACTTGTCTATCCACTAATACTCTGCTTTTACTTGTCTAATTAGAATAACATTTCTAATTTGATAAATATTTATTGCTTAGATCAAGATACATACTTAAAGCAACTGTGTGTATTTATGATATGACAAATTTGTTGTTGGCTGGCTTTTTAAGTTTGTGTCAATATTATTGAATAATATTACAAACTTGAAATTACATTTATTTTGTTCCTCTTTATTTTCATGTCTTGTAAAACGTGATCTAACTTATTATTATTGCAACTAACATTATATTTCAATCTTGCTGGCATTTATTTATAAGTTAGTTAAACCTTCTGCTAGCCTAGGGAGGAGAATACGAATCAAGTAGGGGCTGTAATAGTTAAACTCTTACGGTCGGTACACCAAAGGCTGCACTTGGCACATAATTTATCATTAAGCTTACTCCAAGGTCTGAAAAGCAGAATTCGGGTATTTTCTGCTTAGTAAGGGCGAGGTTCTCCACTGTTTGCTTAGTCAATTAGCACCACATTGCGTATGATTGATTTAGAGTCAAGCATTTGTTGCAACTGGGTGCTGGGGCAAGGTCTGGGTGTTAATTGACGATCGCCGCTGTTGCAGTTGGATTTGTTAAATTTACACAACCGATAGCTAATAAATAATTGAGCAACATTGCGTATGCTTAATGTGCGTATGTGTGTGTGTGTGTGTGTGTGTGTGTGACATTGCATAAATTAAACGCCAAACCAACAACAGCAGTCAGCACATAATGTTCATCGGTGCGCGGTCGTTTAATAATAGGCATAACTATTTAAATTTCATCTGAATTCATTATTAATTAATATGCTTGGAAAATTAATTAAATAGCCACTAAATTTTGGCCCGTTCGCCATTTTGTCACAATAATTGTGGTTAGTTAGGCGGCGGGCAATTAAAATGCACGTTTTTGCAAGTGCATTTTAATTGACAATTTGTGTTCGCAATTTTTGATTGACAAAATGCCAGCAGAAAATGTTAAGCCCCAAAAGCATTTCATGCACTTTTTATACCCGCGATTACACATGCCATGGGGAAATTAAAAGCCAACTCTGTCACAGTAAAAGTAATATTGCTCGAGTTTTGCACGGTTATTAAGGAACTGTAAGGGTAGCTAGCTGACTGCTGTGCGTAACGCCATGGTGCCACATAACCTCAAACAGGAGTGCGGGAGGCTTTTGTCTAAGTGAGGAGAAGTGCTTAGCTCTCGGCTTCTGACAAGACGCCTGTTGTTAAACACGTACACACGCTGGCTGGGAACACACACGCCCAACTTATCTATCAAGATGTCTTATTTGTGTACGTTTGCGTGTGTGTGCTTGCTGTTTGCGCGTTCCACTTGAGGTGTCTTTAAATGCGACGAGATCTTTATGGAGTTGCTTATGTGCCAGCTTAGCTGGCATAAGCATCTCTGCAGATGTATCTGTATCTGCAGCTTCAGACGCGCGCGCATCTGCGTGGCATAACAAAACTTAAAATGTTGGGTATGTCAGTTTTCTGTTTGAGTTTGCTGGCTTTAAAATAAACTTACAGCCTAAACAACTCAAGCTCAGATTAGGTTCTGGTTAAATTTCAATAGTTCTAACTGAAATTCTAGGATAAAGCTGCTGACTGTTAAATATATTCCCGTCTTAAATAATGGAAGAGTATACCAGAGAAAGTAATTTCTTGCAAAAAAGGGTATCTTCAAGTCACCGTCGTGCAAGATGTATTGCATTTTTCCTGGTTTTATATATGTATTTATACATTTATGCTAATCGAGCTGGTGCGTTGTAATGCCGCTACTTTAACTCTTTGGCTTTTAAAGGCAACGGCAACGGCAACGGCAACGCAGCTGGCAAGCCCTTATTTAGTCCCAGTCCCAGACGCAGTTGCAATCGTAATCCTGCTTACTAGAGAGGGGCAAAAATATTATAGGCACACACACACACACACTCACACACATTCGTATCAGTGCCGTGCGTGCGTATGTGTATGTATTCGTATTTTATGCTACATTTTCGCAGCGTCCTTTCATAACAGCGCCTTGTCGGCAGCGTTCACAATGCGCTTTGTGTTCGACTTGTTTGAAAAACTATTTTACATTTAAGCGCGAAATTCCACACTATGAATGAATTTTTCATGAGCAGCGCAGAACAGAGCGGAGCGGAGCAGTCAGCCAACCAAACAGTCAGGCAGACAGGCACTTGACTTGCCCAGCCAGATCTGCAGCACGCCCCTTCTTCTGACTATATGTTTTCCTTTTATTTTTTTTTTTTGTAAAAGTATATATTTCGAGCAGCTAAAGAAGGCAAAAGCTGATACCGACAATGCAGGACGGCAACACCGCAGTGCCCATCATTATCAACAGGGAGTCGGGAGCTGGAAGTTGGTTTTGTGGCAGGCGTAGCTGATGGGGCGTTCCCTTTGGTCAGTTGCATGGCATTTTAATTGAATTGATTATTTTAGTGGTTGGGTGTGATGTTGTTTGCTGTTTGTACATCGGCACCAGGCAGGCAGTTCAGGTAATGCTGATAATGATTTGTTTTGAGCTCCACTAACTTGTCTAGCTACTCGACAACTCGCCCGCAGCTGAAATGTTTTATCTACTGTAATTTAACCCAAATTCCATGGCTGCAAATTGCATTTGGAGCAAAAGAGTGCAACAGGCAATAAAAGCGGCACTGGCTGGCTCCAACTTGGGCATGGTCCGAATCTTGGTCTTCAGACCAGACGAATTACGCTCGAGGGCAGCTATGTAAATTGTTTGTAATTTGGCTCTAGTTTTGGTATTCTATGCCGGCCAGCATAGTGGGCGGTTTATGGAGTGCTTTTGGCATTTGAACAAAATGATTATTGATCACTTAATAAGAAATTTTCATACAATGGCGCCACAGACTGTAAGACCCAACAAATGGTTCTTTGTGCGCTTGTGACTCGTCTCCCTTTTGTGTGCTTGGCTGCGACTGTGTCTGTTCTTGACAAAAAACCAATTTTAATGAGCTGCACACGGTACGCTGCACTTTAATGCAAAATAAATAGAACTGCAAATTGGCAGCACCAAGCGACGGAACAGCAAATGTATCTATTACACAGCAAAGCATGTTCTTCGCATTTCCAATTCCTGTACAGAATGATTTAAGTAAATTATTATGCCATTTCCTTTGCAAATGGAAAATATCACATAATGGACAATGTTTTGCAAGCACGAATGTATCTTTGTATCTGCCACACAATGATAACAACAGTAAGCAATATAGATAGAGATAGTTTCGCTTTGATAAAATATGCTTCTCTCACCGCTGACTGGTTGACTGACTGCCTGTCACTGACAACTCGAGACAAGATAATTTGCTACTTGAAGTACGAGAAGTACAAACGGCTCATTCAATTTGTAAGAACGTGTATCTTCAAGATGCTTTGGTAGGCTACGGCTCTTTGAAAGCGCAAGTAAAATAGGCGAATGGGGCTTGGCCTGTCTTGAAATTATGTTCGGGAATGGTAATCAAAAAATATCAATTCATCGATAAGTAATAAACTGGCAAATGAATTAATGATTTGGCAATTTATTTTTTATTATTATTAACCGCACTCTAATGCCGACTTGGCCTTAATTGCAAAGCAGAAAACGTGACTTTAGCTGATTTAATTCAATTTATTTTGCGACTTATCTTGATTTTTGCTCTGTCAATTTGTCTGCCAAAAAGAAATTGAATAGTTGCCAATGGCAATACAAAATATAATTTCCCATATGAAATCAATGATAGAAATGAGCGCAGCATGGGACTCTTTATCAAGGAATCGAGAAATAGCCAACATATAGTAGCTAAGCTGTGAATGAATCCGCTGTGCACAGCTGGATACTATTTGCTTACTGGTCTATGGAGCGCTTTAGTTTAACCTTAAAGGCTTTGCAGCAAAATGTGACCCATTTGGCGTTCGGTATAGCCCATGGACATATCAAAAGTGAAACGCAGCCAGCCTGGCAATTTTAGAATTTACCTTCAAATGCAACCGATAGACATCTTGCAGTGCAGTGCAAATAGGCATATGCAAAAGTATCTTTTAGTTTGTCACTGCCGCTGCAGATTGTCATTTGGCGATAAGCGTTGGTGCTGCAGGCGCTACGAAATGAAATCGAGATACATTTGTAGCCGCTCTGACCCAGTTCCTTTATTATACCCTGAACCCATTGAAGATGGATAATAAGGGTATAATGGTTATTAGCAAATGCATGTAACAGGCAGAGGAAAACAACTCCGACTCCATAAGGTATACAAATTCTTAGTCGATCTAGCCATGTCAGTCTGACTGTCCCTCTGTCCGTTAGTCTGTCTGACTTTTAAAGGTAGGTTCTTCTAGTATTTAACTTACCCCGTAGCCAAGAAATCGATAAAATTGATACTGGAATCCTGTTTTTTGAGCTTTAAGAATAATTTATATATAGATATAAAGTAGTCAATTGATGGCTGGCACCACAATTAATGCTAGTATATAGCTTTGGCGGAAGAAGAATGTTCAGGGTGTGCCTTAGTCCGACTAGAGCACTCTTACTTGTTTTATGAATAGCATTTACACGGACGACGGCTAATGAAAGCAAAAACTACAAACGCAATAATTTAGATAAGTAGTATATACATATGTCTATCTAAGTATATGTGTATTTGTAGTCATGTGTGCGGTCATGTGGTGCCTTTTGTATGAATTGACTCATCAGCTTTTTAGCTGGTACTCCAATGTACTTTTTAGCCAGTACCTTATATCGTGTTTGCCCCCTTCTTTCTCTTCCTCTCAGGGTGTAAGTATTTTTATCGTCTGCCATTGAAATTGCAGTATTTCAATTGAGGCTCATAAATTTTTATTGTCTGACATTTTGTTTATTTATTCAAGCATTAGAGCGTGTTTATTTTTAAATGGACTGACTAACTTTCGCACTCCGTCAGCCGAAAGCATTGGCAACCCTCAATGGCAGTGCCCACTGTACTCACCCCTCTCTCTGCCTCTCACCCTCTTGCTTGTGCTGGCAATTAAACGACATTTGCCAGACGCCAAGACAAACAATGACAATTACAATTGCTAAAATGTAATAAATATCTGGCGAGTTGTTGTTGTTGTTGCCTTTGTTGCTCCTGTGTGGAATTGTGAGTGTAAATTGTGGGTGGTCTGCCGCAGGGGCACCGCCCTCCAGTGTGCTATTTATTTCTGCAAATTTTATTGTTGCACCAGTGCGTGCCATAAACTTTATTATACACTTAATATAACTCAAATTGGGGCAGCTGGTAGGTGGTCATAGCAATAGGTCGAATTCGGCTGGGCTAAATTCAGCTGGCTGTGGCAGCTATGGATGTGATAATCAAATCAATTTTCGCCTTACCTTAAGGCGTTTTGCATTAAAATGTTCCTATCATTTTATACATTTATCATTATACAAATTATTATTGGTATTTGTTTAGCAATATATTAATTATGCGCCGGGATTTTGAAGGCAATTTATATGACAGCCCCAAAGCCACATGCCTCAGTATTTATTTAGTATATTTAAATTGAATATATTAATTTTTATTTATTTATTTGCCTATTATTCAAATTGAATTAAATGATGTATATTTAGATTTATTACTGTGAATGTACTTTCAGTTGTGTGTTAAAGAATTTAAGTTATACATTTAAGCTGGTACACTATTGGTCTCCTCTGCGATTCTCATGAATGCAAGTAAGATCTACTAGTACTAATATACAATATAATAATAATATCTAATATATATTTATAAAGTCGATATATGCTGCAAGCCTTTCCATCCATCACAGGGCAATATTAAGGTTATTCTGTCTTTTTGGACATGCTAAGCCAAAATATATTATTGCTAGTAATATCAATAATAGTGTTAAGTGTAATATTTAGAAACTGCATTTTAAGATTTTGAAAAGTTTCTTTGTTAACTCATGCAGTATCTTCTAATTAGATGCTCGGCATACATATATTTACTTTGCAGAGTATATATCTTCTGTATACGAAGACGTGTATTTTATGCTAGGAATTTATATTAGGAAATGTCACAATAAATTTCTGCTCCAGAAAATACGAAAAGTCAAATTGCGAACGAAATGACGTGCCAGGAACTGGCATATTATAGCATACCCCAGTTGAGCTCCACATAAGGCGGAGGGCTGCATTTGGAGCAAAAGTAAAATCAAAATCTACTCGTAAATGTTTTGCTCGCAATACTATATAACAAATATCCGTTGCATGCTCGTGGGGTTGGAGCTGAGGGAATAAGTTGAAGTACTTGTCCATTGGGAGCAACTGGGTTGAAAATGACACACCATGAAATTACATTTATGCCTGCAGTGCAAATATTTTACAGTTATGAACATGGTTAGCACATGTCGCTTTCCGCCGGCTATCCAGTCCCTAGAGTGAGTGTGTGTGTCTGTGTATGAGTGTGTGTTGATGTGTGTCTAATACAGTTCAAAACATGGCCGAAGTCGTCGACGACGGCCTGTCTCAATGGGTCGCAACTTGTGCGTTTATGAATTGAGGTCTCAATGTAGTCAAATGTCACTATGCCACTTGAAGCAATTGCAAAATGTGTTGCAAATATTTATATAGTAATATACACATATGCACGGCCAGGCAGGTGCCAGTAGACTTGTTGGCAGTTACATTACTTATACGCAGTGTGTTTGATTAAATTAGCAAGAAATGTTCCGAGCTGTCGTTGTGGTAGTCACTTATTTCTTGGCAAGTGCCAGAAATGACGCCGTCTGTTTAATTATTAAATTTGCAAATAACATACAGCAGGATAAGCATGTGTTTGTATGGAGCAGTGCAAAAAGTTGTACAAATGTTCTGGTAAATATCTGTGTCACTAGCAGAGGCTGCTTGTGCATAATTAAAGAAAATATGTATCTGCAACATGCACAAAACGTATTCACATACATATGACTTGGTAGGGGCTTAAGCAGACGTTGGCTTAATTAAAAAAAAAAAAGGCAGAAGGAGCAGCAGCAGAGGACGGTTTGTCTGTGGAAATTGCAACGAAATTCTATCGTATTGCAAATTGTTTCCGCCTGTAACCAGAGCTGCCTGTTGTGGCCCGAGCCCAGCCAAGCGGCCAAGCGACAGACGAACCGACGGGCAAACCGGGCGGGACAGCGGGACATCGGGTCAGACATGAACTTGCAACACCTCATTTAAGCGCCTTTGTATTGCAAATTTTTACAGGTATTAAATTACAATTTGCCACTGTTTGTTGTTGTTGTTTCTGCTGCTGATGTGACGCGACGCAGCAACAAAAAGTCAAACAATCGCACGACAGTAAACGAGAAATGAAGCCCAGCCCTGAAACACAATGCGCTCCAAATAAACAAACAGATAAGATAATATGCCTGGCATGGAGTTTGGGTCTGGGATTGGCTGCAAATTGAAATGTATCTACAAGTGAACGTCAATGGCATGCAGTTGGAGAACATTAATCGTACTTTTGATGAGCGAAAAGAAAGCGCAATAATTAAGTGCTCAGCGAAAAAAAAAAAAAAAAAAATAATGTATAAAGTTTTAAGTAAAAGCAAAGAAAATTGAACGCTAATGAGTTTCAAGTAGCTATTACTTTGTTTTTAAGATATTAAGCTACTCAAAATTCTTGCATTGCCAGACGTCGAGGTTGGAGCCAAGTGAACGTGCACTTAAAAATTGAAAGCTCATATTACTTTTTCATGCAAAACAAGCAGGAATATATTCTTCGAAAGCTGAGATACTTTATATATGTGCTGAAATTTAAAAAAATTGTTGGTGACTCTGGAAACGAGGTGCCCCACCGAAAGCCCCTCTTCTGCCTCTTTCACAACCCAGTTATGATAACACCTATTTTTATCAAAAATATAAATGCAATTATTTGTAATTCCATATCAATGGCAAAGTTACCCAAGTAATTTCTGTATAAAAACACGTTTAATGAATGGGGGGAAAAAATAAAGATATTACATTGCATGTTCGACTGTGCCATTGGATATGTGGCTGAGAACCAACCAGATGCTAAACGGAAATGACGAAAACAGTTAAGACAACGACAGAGTTTGGCCAAAATGCACATGCAGAAACATTTAAGCAGAAATGTGAATGAGAATGAAAATGCAATGAATTTTGGTTGAAAAATATGCAAAGGCTGAAAATTGTTTGCCAGCCAGACTGCAGCATGTTGGCTTAAAGTCTGCTTAGCCCAACAGTCAGCATCATGACCAGGCTCTCAGTGAAACGAATCGAGTTTATACAAAATGCAAATTTCTGCCAGTGCATTTTCTTTTGTTTTCGCTTGCTGCTTGCTGCTTGCTGCAACTTCCGCATTGTTGATCATGAATAAAAATTTAAGTTCTTATTGTTGTCGAGTGGTCCGGGGCACGTGGGTCGTATCCAGCACCGAGTCGCATAAACTGAAGTTGTTCGAGTTCCTGATGTCGTTGATGTTGCTGATGTAGCTGACATCGCCCACGCCCCGTGCCACAAAGCAAAAAAAATAACATTTTTGAAACTAAGGAGTGCGCTCCATTGATTTAGTTTGGGCCTGGACTGGGGGTCACACACAGCGCATGACTGGCGCGAATCTTTTTGGCCAGTAATCGTAGCTAGAATACTTTCTAACTGCCGCCCATTAATCTAGCGCCTGGTTGCCGCTACAAGTGTCCGGCCGTATGACTAAATTAATTTTTGTTCTGGTAGCCACGAACAAGGCAGCAACTTGTAGGTTCTGTCGTGATTTATAGTGCACTCATTTAGAAAGTTGCTCAACAAGCAGCTGCCTTGCCGCATGCAACATGCTGCCCATTGCCCGTTGCCCGTAGCCCGTTGCCCGTAGCCTGCAGGCAGCTGCCTGCTGGAGAACAGTTCCTTGTTACAGTTTAGTCGTGCCCGTCGCTGTTTGTGCCTGGTTGGTTAGCTGGTTGGCTGCAACAGTTGCCCGCTTGCATTTTGGGCTTTGTCCTCTCGGGCTTGTGGCTTTGGGCCATTTCGAGCTGCTTGTTCGATTTAATGAATGACATTTACAGCGCTGGCGTTTGATTGAGTTGTTTTGACTGGCCATGATGGCCAATTGACGATTGCCAACTGCAAGTTGTTAACTGAAAATTGCCAATGCCTCCCTGTCGCTGCTTGCATTCCCAGAATTTCGTATTAAGTGGCTCGCATCAGGTTTCTGTTGCCTCCACCTGCTTGGCCAATCATAAATCTTGATTTTTTTTTATCGACCGATGCCCTGTGGTCTTCTTCTTATCACAGCACATAAATAATGCGATGCGCTTGAACGTTTTATCGCAGTTTAAAGAGCCACCTCCAATGTTTATGACAATATTTTGGCACTCACAATATCTGACATTTATTGGCAACTGTCCCACAGCGCAACAACTACAGCATATATTCCATACGACTATATGTCTTAACATATTTACACACATACAAACATACATATATATGTATATATATATTTTATGAGCTCAAAGGAGAAGCTACTTTTCATGACTCTGCTGTCGTCTGCAAAGGCCACAAAAGTTCTGAGATCACATATTACAAATGTAAGTGAAAAGCTCCAACTACTTTGCAGCTGCTTTTCAAATCGTATTAAATTTAAAACCACATCAGATGCAGACCATAGTTACTCGTTAATGGAAAAGGGATAAGCTAGTTTGGAAACTCTTTTGAGTGTTAAAATCAAAAAGAGTGGTTCTTTCTATAGTTGCAATCAAGTTCACAACGTATGAAATGAATAATGAAATGGCAACACAGATTCAAAGAGAACAAAAATGATAATTAATATGTAAGAGGTTCTAGTCGGGAGCTCCCGACGAGGGGATACCCTGAACCCTCTTCTTCTAACACCAAATGAAAATATATATGCCATTCTAGAAGCTACATGCTCAAAAAACATGATTTCGATATCGAATTTTATCGATTGCTTGGAGTTAGTTATCGAATATCGGAAACAAACTCGATCTGCGCAGGCACTAGGAGGACCTGCAGGTAAAATTTCAAGTCTCTAGCTCTTATAGGTTCTGAGATCCTTGCGTTCATAGATACGGACAGACGGACGGACGGACAGACTCGACTCGGCTATAGATGCTGATCAAGAATATATACACGTTATGGGGTCGGAGATGCTTCCTTCTGCCTGTTACATACATTTACATTTTGCACAAATACAATATACCCTTTTTATCCATTTTTAATGGGTTCAGGGTATAAAAAATATCGTAAGACAGGCCAAGTTTGGTCAGCTACATATTAGAATACTCATACATTACTGAACGAATTTAAAAGTCTTCACAGAGAAACCATTCTGAAATGACCTGGACGGTCGGTCAATTAGCTAAAGAGTCCTCAACAAAATTCAAATGAACTGGACCTTATATAATTCGTAACATTAAATTTCCAAGAAAATGTAGAATGCATTTTTAATTACTTTCTTGCAAGAAAGCACAATGCTTTGTGTATAGCAAACCTTTTTTTTATACCTTAAAAAGGCAATGAATGGTGTCAGGCTCCTGAGTCCTTGAATCTCCCAAAGTGCTGCTCTTAGTAGTCGCTTAAAGCAAATAAATTGAGTTGTAAGCCAGCCTTTGTCTTAACCCATTGACGTGGCTTTGAGTGTCAGCTATCATAATGAAATATTGCCAGGACTGACAACAGAGGTGGGTATTCCGTTGCTTTATGGCAAGTGAGACACTTTTTGTGGCACAGAGAATGTGGCACATCATGGATACGACTGCCGTGCGGGCTCAAAGCAAATGGCGGTGGGCAATGCGTTTCATCAAGCTGATGCAGGAAAAATAAGCACCCAAGTGTGGGAAATTGAAACGTTGCAAAGGATGCAATAGACAGCGTTTCATCCTGCTGTTGTCATACTGGTAGCCACGTTTATTGCTTGTGCTTTTTTGTTTTTGTGGTGCCATATTGGACACAGTGAAATGCATTTTGTGTTGGCAGCGAAAAGCAACCAGAAACTGACCCAGTTTAACGAAGTGCTCTTGCTGGCAAATAACCAATAAATGCAGGAGTGGCAAGTCGATGGGACTGTCGAGTGTTGCACGTTTGCAGACTGATTTGTAGTAACTTTCAAATTGGATAATTACTAAATACTTGCTTATTTTATTGTAATGGCCGAGACGATAAATGTAATAGCCGTCATTAGAGGCAGCAGCTTCCGTGCTACGTATGAGACAGCTGAAAACAAGTTGGGGGCAAGCTGCAGCTTGCACTAGCCCCTGCCCCAGCCCCAGCACCAGTCGCAGCAGTCTCTTGTATTGCTTTGCATGCTGCCACTCATTAATGCTGCGCCCCCGGGGCGCAGCGACCAAATTGCAGTTACGTGTGGAGCGCATCGTCAGGGCCCGGTCCTTGGGTCCAGGTTGGCACCCAACGTGGCCCGCTCGTACACTTTAATAGCTTCGATTGCAATCTGTAAAATTGAATTGAAATCAATTGGCAGCGCTTGTAGCGACATCAACATGGGGCACAGCGAGCGCAATTGACTGATTGATAAACTGGCAGTGGGGCCATTGACATATTTGCCATAAACAATTTGACATGGGGCCGCTTAGTAGTTGTCACTCAGCTGCGATGTTGCTATATATATGTTTCAGCATTGATTGATGGCACACCTTAGATGTTTGCCTGTTTCAGCGAAGCACTGCTATATGACAGTATGTTTATGAGCTGCCAGTTAGCTGGACATGCACCGGAAATTAGCTTTATTAAGTTAAAAGGCTGGTACTGCAAACTTTACCCGAGTAGTTGCCCAAAATTGTGGCTTATTGAAAAAGTTCAGTTTTTCCATATTCTTTCTTCTTTTTTTTTTTGTCCTGCCAGACAAGTGTAAGACAAACTTTGTCTCAAAGGCAGACAGTTTTGGGCTGCTTGGCCTCAAAGTCATGTGCACAATTTTTGTTGAAGTTCAGCACTTGACTTCAACTTTGGAGACAAGTGCCACGCCTCAAAGCTGAACAGTCACTTGACGCAAATTGCTAGGGGCTTAAACTTAATTTCGGTTCGCATTCATTAAGCAGCAGGGCAACGGGTCGCATGATTAATATTAAAGCTTTGTGCTGACTTGCGAGGCGTTGTTCCACTTTTCATTTTTTGTAAGTCTCATTAATGTGTGCGGTGCGTAATGAGTCTAAGCTGTTCCAGTTTTGCTCGCAAACCAAATTATTTTACACACAGTTCTCAACTACTTCATTACACAGCGCAATTCAAACTTTGCACACTCAACGCATATGTGTGGGTAGGGTTGTGGGTGGGTGTATGTGTGTGTGAGCCACCCACTTGATTTGCCCACTTGACTTCTTCTTGAATTGAAATGCAGCATGTGCATGCGGGCTGAGAAGTGCCACCACGCACTTCACACCGCCACTTATTTTGCTAGTATTGCTGGAAATATTTTCCACACGTGCCACACGGTGCGGAGTGGCGCGGACATGGGCCACACTACAGCTTTAGATAGTCTTGGCCAATACCCCTACATAGCTGAGCGTTCTTATCGCTCTTTGTACATTGATTTACAAAAGAAGAAAAAAAATGTACCTGCTGACAGCATTTATTTATGTATGGACCTACTGATACCTATTTGAGGCTATGCCTCGCCTTGCCCCGCCTCGCCAGGCTGCCTACGTGATGCTTGACAACTGTTGCCATTAACAGCTGGCCGGGAACAGCCGCAACAGCGATCCACAATTTGCCACTTGCTCGTGTGCTTAATGCGTCTCCATGGTGTCATTGTGCGTGTGCTCCTTGTCCTGCTGTTGTTCTCCTTGTTGATGTTGCAATTGTTGTTGGCTGACAAAGTTTTTGCCATAAATCCAGGGGCGAAAACAACTTTGAAATTTGAGTGTGATTCGGTTTTGTGGTCTTGAGCAGCTTGAAATTATTGAAGAGCCTTTTTTGATTTTAACTGTGATGCAAGTAAAAATTGAAAAGCACTTTTTAACAGAAATGTGCTTTTGGGCTTTGCTCTATAGATGGCATCTGTATTTAAATTTTTTTCATTTGAGAAAAGAATATTTCCGTGATTTATTACATCGAAATTCCCTGCTGACTCCTTTTGCTATAAAATATTGATTCAAAATCGAAACCTTTTGTTATATTTCTTATTGATGAGGGATACATATAGTACAAATACATAGCTTAAAGCTGATTTGCATTGATTGAAGTATATTTCTAAGACCAGCTGTGGCGTTAATGTGGCCCTTAATTCAAAGTAAATACTCTTAACTAAGACTGACAACGGCTGCTGATGCGGCTGCGTGTTCCCTTAGACAAATAGACCCCAAAAGTGCACGTTCATAGACAAAAGTTTTCCACAATTTTATAATTTTTTTTGTTTTTTGACGCAAATGCAAACAAACAATACTCTCAGCAGACTAATTATTTTAGCTGCTCCAATCCCAGTCCCAGACGCAAACTCAAGCCGAAGCCAAGGCGAGTCGGAGAAACTAATCAAAATATTTTCGCAACTTTCCATTATGAAGTGAAAAGTTGAAGACGCGACGCAGACGTCTACGTTTGCATTTGCATTTGCATGAACAATGAAAAGCAAATATTTTGCCGCTATTGACATTCATCTACATAAGGAGCAGAGGGCAAGGGACAGGGAGCTGGGGAATCCGTCTGCAGTTTCTGTGCCCCCCACGTCCGCCAAGCCCGGACAGCATTCAATTAAGACAAATTATGAGCACCAGCTCGCATTTCAATAGCCTTCATTGAGGCATCAAGTGGCAGCTGACTGTGGCCTGACAATTTTTTATTACTATGGTCCACCAGATGCAATCGAGAGCCCGGATCCTGTGCGGGTGCCAATCTGTGCGGGTCCTTGAGCTTAGCTTTTTCCGCGGAAATCATTGCAAGGTTGGCACAATTTCAAGATAAGCAAAAAATAAAATAAAACAGATTTTTGAACTGAAGTCGTCGCCTTTGCCGTTTCTCAAGAATTTCATAGCTTGCAGACGCTCTCTACATGGCTGCTGTCCGGCCGTCTGTCCGACTTTATGTCTGGCTGTTCGTAGGTCTTCCTGCTGATTTATGAATTTAATTAAAAGCAGCAGTACGACAATAATGTTTGCGGGTGCTCCAGCTACAAAGGCCGCGCTTTGTGTACGGTTTTCGGGAGACGCGCGCTTAAAATGTATTTATGATGGAAATTATAGTATCCTCCTACAAGTTAAAGAGAGGGGCACCTACAAACCTGATGTCTGTTCCACTCGCAGTTTGAGTTATGCGGCCACGTGTTTGTATTTAATTAGCATTTGGCATTACTGTATTATAAGAGAAGCTGGAGGCAATACGCTTTGTTATTTGGACATATTAAAAATGCGCCTGAAGCAATTATTTTTGCTGCGCTATGCCATTGTGCAACATGAGGCAAACAGCGAGAACTTCGACCGAAGCAACAGCAACAACAGGCGGGCCTGAGACGTTGCCAGGGATACGGCTGCAGCTACAATGCAAACCGCAAGTATCTTATTTTGGAGCGTCTTTCAGCTGCTGCTGCTGATGCTGATGCTGATGCTGCTACTGCAGCCCACATAATCAAGACAACGCTAAAAGCTACACGATGAAACCTACCACCCTCTCCTGCCCCTTCCATTTATTTTCCCCCCTAACATGCAGCTTCTTTGCCTTTGTCTGCGCGCTTCTGGCGTGCCATGTTTATCTTTCAACTAATTTTTTTCATGTTGCCTGCGCTCGCATAGTAGTTAACTTTGTTGTGTCTGTGCAATGTGAGTGCTTGTGTGTGTGTGTGTGCCTGTTGATGTTTAATTTCTTTAGTGGAAGTAATGGCCGAGTTGCCAAGTTGCATGCTGCAAAAGTTTTGCTTGCCCTGTTAGGGCACCCAAAGCGACAGCCGCCCCAAAAAATATTCTCAAGAGCTGCTGCATTTGCTTTATAAAATGCGACTGGAAGACTGGCTACTAGGTTCAGAATCATTCACAAAGGGAAAGTACAACAGTCAAAGGAAGTAACTCACTTTAAACTGTGTAATGTGCAAAAGCTACCTGTACAAAAATAATTTACTGTACTGCTTTTTTTGTGGGAAGCAGGCAAGTTCTTCTTATTAAAAATTCTTACAAGATCCAGTCTCACTCAGCATTCTCAAGAATTTATTTGATTTGTTGTGCTTTTCACTAGTGTTTCATAAAATGTTATTTTTAAATATTTCTGATATTCCGCATATCTTGTTGTTGTTTAAATTTGTATAAATCTAATGGGGTGCCAATCAAACATAGCTCTTATAAATTGAAGAGCACCCACTTTCAGGCATAGTTGATAATTTGTTTGTGTAGCCTCTCTCTGCGCTTCTCATCAAAAGCCGCTATGTGGCAGTAAATGATTTGCGCTTAAGCGTATCCGTGCGGTTGTCTGGGCGCACTTGGTGCGATAACCGCAGCAGGTTGATGTTGTACTTGATTATCATCTGGCATTGGCTGCGGCGTCTGTGGCTGGCGCGGCCGCGACTGTGGAGTCAATGGCGGCATTTGGTGGCGCCGTCTTTCGGTGGTGGCCTCGCGCTGTTGCATTTAGTATATCGATATCGTGTCTAATTAAAGCACAGCTCAAGCCAATAAGCAGCTGAATCATGCTTTAAGGTTGCTTAACGTTAAGCACCACTGCTCATAAAATTGTAAGTGGGTTAATGTGGTTCAAGTTGCATACTTTGGCAAACGAAAGAAAGAAACCGAAACTGAACATTATATATATCAAACACAGTGGTTTCCTCAAGCCATAAATAACGGATGAGCACAGCATTCGAGATATGCCGCAGCACTGCATAAGCCAGTCGAGGCACATGGATGTTAAGATAATGTCACGCCGCCTTTGGACTTGGCCGATAAGATCAGCAGCTAGCTAGGCAAGCGTTGACGTCCCGGCCAAACGGGGCACACCCCCGCCATATATCTATGACAAATGTAGCAGTCGAGTGGGGCCAGCGATAAGAAGATACTAATTAATAACCGGGGGCCCAGCGATTGGCGCTGCTGTCACATGGCTACCTGTAGAGGCATTTGCCAAATTAAATGGCCAGTCAAATAGATTGGACTTAGGGCCGCAGGCACAGCCACAGCCACAGCCTTAACAACAACAACAACATCCGCAACCAGTTGCACTTACAAAGTTGTTTTCATTAATTATGAGCGCGGCGCCCAGTTGCAGCTTCATTGGAAAAACGTGCAAAACGTTTTGGCTTTGGGCGGTTTAGCCAAGTGAATGATTCGTATCTCTGGCAACATGAGGCGCCACTAAACGGGCCAAACTGTTGACGTTGCTGCTGCTGCTGCTGTTGTTGCATGCACCTAATCGACGGGCGCCATCATCAGCATCAACATCAACATCGTCATTATCATGATCGTGAACATGATCATGATCGTGGGTCAAGGCAAGCGACCACAGCGTCCCTAGGGGCTGGCAAGGTGCTCGGCATTAACGCATTGCGTTCCACGTTCGACATTCTATTAAATTAGCTGCAAAGCCCTCTCCTTATTTGGTACCGTAATTTCGTATGCACGCCCACTTGGCCTAAACCTACGGCTGCTACTGTGCGGCCAAGTTTTGTTTGCAATTTGTTAATAGGTTGTGGCATGCAGCATGCAAATACCTGAATTGAACCATGGCACCGGGTATGGGGGAACGAAGACAGGGGCAGCTGGCACAGCGACGCTTCCTCGCTGGCTCATTAGGCATGCAGCTTAGCTGGATGACTAGCAACTGGTCTGGTCCCGCTTGGCAACTTAATCCGTTTGGACGTGCATTTAATTTGGACATGGCTTTTGCCAAATTAGCCCTTTTGGCCAGTTATTTAAGGCATCGATTAGTCATAAAGAGAGCCCGGTTAAGCTATTGATTGCATACGGGGCTAGTCGCCGACTTGAGCTCATTCGCACGCCTCGGCCAAATGGACGACGGTTGTACTTGACTTCTGAACCAGCGCCCACAGAGCGTGACTGGACTGGTACCAAACCCAACGCCACGCTCAAAATTGGCCAACCAAAAACTAACAACAATAAGCATTGTGGTTGTTGCTCTCGTTGTTGTTGGTGTTGTTGTTGTTGTTGTTGCTGGCGTTGCTTGTTCTGGTTACTTGTGCTTGTTTAGATAGGCAATCTCTTGAACGCCACTTGAAATAGAATTTTCCCACCATCTAAAAATAAAACTCAACATGCCATTGTCAACACACTCAACTCGACTATGGCAACACTCTGCAGAATATACCAGATTTGTCTATAGAATAACTACATGTAAACTATGCTATCTCTAATTCCAATTTCAGTTAAATTCAATCAATATAGGAAATAATTCCCTAAGCAAAGCATAAGCTGAAAACTAACAAAGTTTCTACATGTATTGACGGCACCATATACCCTGTAGTTTTAGGCATGTGGTATAATTACAAGAATGCATTAACTACAGTTTTCTTTGTCTAGTCTTATCTGTTTACATATATTTCTACTTATACTTCTGATTTATACAAAAATTTTTTGCTGGTGGTCGGCACTTTTTTTTTCATGCTTCAAAAGCTGGGGACATGTGGGAGAATGAGCCGAGCACTTAACTGCAAATTATACAGCACTCCGGAGGAGGGGCTGGGCCAACAATAATAATAAATGAAAATGTCTGTAATTCTCATGTGCGGACTGGCCGGCGAAAAAAAAAACCCACAAGATGAAAAAGATGAGGCAGCAATGCGAAATAAAAAACGAAACTGAACTTGAGCACTTGCTTATTATGCAGCCCATACCCAAGGAGGGAGAAGCGGCAGGCAGAAGGTGGCCCAATATTTCTCACAGCTGCGGGAGTCGGAAGCTAAGCCAAGCAAATAGACGGCGTGTAAACGAACTCTGCTCGGTGCGGTTCAGAAAGGGGCGGGGCGAGATGTACCCATTGAAGGGGTCTAAGTGCAGCATGTTGACCCATTATTGGCTGAAGCAGCCATCAATAAAAAATGTTTCTGTTGAGAGTTCATATTTGGGTCTTAATAAACGGGTGCAGTTTGATAAATACACAATAAACAGCTGTTGGCAGTTGTCGCAGGCATCTATCATGTTGTAGGGCTTAGCTAGGTGACATGGGAACATCCGCTGCGCAAATGAGGGGTGATTTACCTGGACTCAAGTCGTGCAGCTCGTCAGGCATTGGCATCGAGCAGCCCTCGCCATGCCACTCGCTGTGGGGTTCAATAAACTTTCCGGGCCGCAAAAGTTTTGTGCAGCAGACGCAAAAAACTGTGCTGAAAGCCCAAAGTGCTGCTGCCCCATCAAAAGGCAGGCAGCAGGCGATCGATGGAGTGGGGGGAGGAAAGGTAGCAGTCTGTCGCTGTGGGCCTGCGATACACTTCATTTTGACAGATTACATCTCATTATGTACACCTCGCGGTCAGATGCAGTGCAGCGGAGCATCAGGCAGCAAAACGAGTTGTCTGCCTCTTACAGTTTGGCAGGCACTGCAACCGTTGCAAGATTGATGGCCAGATATTGGCTTTGCATAACAAATTTTTCCTTTTGGTCCAAGCCAGCGACGATGACGTCCAAGCGACTGCATTGACTTATGAGCACTTCAAATTAATTCTCAACTGAGGATCAGGCAGCACAGAAAAAGGGAAAAACTTGACCAAGATGCGCTCTACTTCAACACATTCGTATATACATATACATAAATGTATTTATATATAAAATTTCTTTGATCGACAGTGATTGACTGGAAGCTACCCCGTAACCAAATATGAAATTCAATTGATTTAGTTAGTTTTTTAAATATTAAATTAAATTAAAGAAATGAGTGGGGCTTAAACAAATCGGATACAAAAAAAACTGTCTGAATGATATTACCCAATTTAAATCACTTTGTTTAAGCTTTTACTAAGTATATATTATTTGTATGAGATTTCGCGAATTCTTAAATTGTCGGCTCTTACAACTCACATCGCGTATTAGTACAGGGTATACAAATAATTCTCCATGCAGCGGCCAGTGCGCAATAAAATGCGCAACTTTTTCACATTGTTTATGGCAAGTTGAATTGAAGTTCATTTATAAGGCAATTTAAAAACAATTTACGTGTTGCTTGTGCCGTTAATTTATCAAGTAGCCGAGCCGCTAGTTTAAAATAATTCTCTCCCCAGCAAGGCAGAGGAGAAGCTGCTGGAGGAGCTGCCAACTGTTTTTTCAACACACTCATCATAGGCAATTAATTAAAAATTGAGCAGCAACCATGAGCAGCCGTCATGGTGGAGCAGTGGCATCCACTGGAGCCACTCCAAGTGCCGTGCGCCAGTGTTTGGGGAGGCGGGCTGGCATTATGATTTTTTCATTGATACAAATAGAGCAGCGACTCTCCCCTCTCTTCCTCTCCCCCTCTCTCCCCCGCTCACACACTCACACACTCGCGCATGGGGGAACAGTTTGTGTCTGTGCAACTTGTTGCCGCAGCCTGTTTCGAGTGGCATTATTTTTATTGCCTCCGCCTGGCTAATAAGCACAAATTTATCAGCTCCGTACGTGCGTGGGGCTTAAGTCCGAGGTGTTGAGTGTGCAGCAGTCTGCCAGCTTGTAGATTGAGCCCCAACCCACAATGATCCAGAAGTCGTTGGCACAGCTCGAGTATACAAATTGTATTTAATATAAAATCCATAAATACGAACACTAAACGACTATATGACACATTAACTATAGGTATTATAGACTAGCCTACTTAAACGCTATAGACAAAACTTTTATATTTAAACACGATTTGTGGCATCATCACAGCACAGTTCCGCCTGCTCCTGAGTTGGCGTATTTGAACTTTGAGCATTGCATTCCCTATGGTAACCGGTCAGAGGCAGTAGACCAGCGTCCAGAAGAGCGCATTGAATATGAGGAATGCGAGGGGAAAGACGAAGCGCATCTTGCGATCGATCCACAGCGACACCTCCTTGGGCGTCATTGTCGCAAATGTTTGCGCCGGCTTCTCGCTCGGCGTCTCAGTCAGCGTTGCTGTGGAGCCGGAACTTATGCTGGTATCAGTCTCCTCCAAGCTAATCGCTGAGTTCTCTCTGCTGAGGCCATCGCCTATGATGATGGGCGTCTCGATGGTGATGACTGTGTTATTTGGATTGCTCCCACATACCTTGTTGCAGCTGCTCATTGTGCTTGTGCTGCGATTGAAGCTGCGCGGATTGCGCTTCAGCTTGGGCACAAAGGTTGAACGCACAATGTATTTCGTGGTGCGCTTCTTTAGCTCCAGATTATTGTTGCGTCGCCAAATGGTGTTCACGAAAGCGAACTCCATAAGGCTGCCAAAGATGAAGACGGTGCAGACAAGGAACCAAACCTCCGACATGGTTACATAGCTGACCTTCGACAGGCTGTTCTCCTGCGACAGCGAGAGCGTGATAAACGAGAGCAAAGTAGAGCAGCCGAGCATGGAGCGTGCCGGAGTTTGATCTGCCTGCAGCCAGAAGGATACCCACGAGATGGCCACTATCATCATGGAGGGCACAAAATAGTCTATAACATAGTAGCCAACCTCACGGCTGAGCAGCACACTGAAGCTCAGCGCACTGTAGTTACCTATCAGAGCGCCATGTGACATGGTATAGGCGTCTGAGATGGTGATGGACTCATTGGTCACCCAACCGTATAGATCGTATTCCGTCAGCTGGAGCTGAGAGTGAAAGCTCACAGGGTTTGTGGGCTCCCAATGCAGCTGCAGCATAGAAGTGTTGTACATCCAGCTCTCCAGTATTGTGGTGCATTTCTGGTCGTCAAACGGAAACTTTTGGAAGTTCATCCAGCAGTACAACGTGGCCTGTATACGCGTCGAGAGGAGCACAGTGCCATCTGGATAAATAGTGGTCAGCTGATCCTTTTCGTTGGTGCCCAGCACATTGGAGCTCTGCTCATTCGCCAGAAAGACGTGCGGTACCCAAAGCATATTCCTCAGCCTACCATCACCCACAATGGGCTGCTCGCGGCTTGGCGCATAGTTGGCAAAGGCCAAGCGAGAGTCGTTGTAGCGCAGCTGCAGCAAACCCTGCAGCATGAACTGCAAGTCGTTCGAGTCCAGATCCTTCAGCGCATAGATATAAAAGCGCGCGTTCACAGAAAGGGGCACAATATCGCCGGTAGCATTGACCGTTATGGGCGGCTCCAGGCGATCATATCTACAGTTGCTTGTGAGTCGGCTGACTAGCTCCGTTTGGCTTAAGGAATCCGCGTCCAACAGTGAGGGGCAGCTGCTGTCGGTCAGGTTGAGCGTGACGTTAAAGATGGGATGGGCATCAACGGAGGTATATGAACCATTGCCGACTGTGGAAGAGTAATTTGAGAGAAAATATGTTATATAAATTAGCAAGATTCAATCTATTACAGAACCGATTTCATCACAGTAGGTATTTTAGGAATATATTTGGAGGCTATTGAAATTTCTTTTTGGTTATAGCCTGTTAAAACATATTTCTAAGTAAAACTTTTATTTTCCATTGGGTTCAAGTAATTTGCTTAACTTAGTCATGGTGTAGCATTTAGATAAGGAGAACTAGTAACTAGTCATAAAACATTTCGTTTTTATATTTTTTCAACACCTGCGCCTTGATTGATTCACAAAACAAGAAGAAACAAACAAATTGTATAAATCATATTTTCCAGTCAATAAATATTGCGTTACAAACGAGAATTTGAACTCTTCGTTTACTTGAGACTTTAATTTTTACCGAGTTTGACAAATAATACAACAATATTTATTTCTTCGGTTCCGTATAAAAACTCTGTTGCTAAATTAATATTCACAAAAACTTGTGTTTCTCGTTCATTTATAGAATTCCATACACTACTATATTGTCTCAAAGGATCTTTAATGTTTCAAGTCACACAAAAAGCGAGAAATAAAACTAACCCAACTGCAGCTGTTGTTGGCTTAATTCCGTGTTCAGGCTGGCTGTTGCCACAAATCCAATTGAAAATAATCCCAAAAGAGCCGAAAGGATATCCATAATTTTGAGTCGGGAACTTCACGAGCGTTCACTTTATATTCCTCAATTTTTCGAGTTATGCGTTTTTTCACGGCCAGTCGCGGGGCCTTCGCACTGACAACTATTTCGCGACAAGTTCGCGGACGTACGCCGTACGCTTCTGGCTAATAGATATTACTAAGTTATTATATTAATAGTGAGGCGCTTTTAATACTTGTACAGGCAATTTCGCCAGTTGTTATCTAGAGAGCACATAAATCGCCGCTGTGGGCAGGCTCTAAGTTGGGGCTTTTCTGCCACTTGCCGGGGCGATGGGGCTAATTGTTGTTATCTGGGCCACAACTGAATGCGAATTGTTTGCCCATGTCTGAATTTTGATTAAGTGGCCAACGCCACTGTCAGCCGGTGTCAGTGTTTAAACTTTCTGCTTTTATTTATAAGCAACAGATATTTATGTCGTATTTCATTTCTGTTTTTGTTGCTGTTTTCGTTTTTCATTCTTTCTTTTTAATGGGCGTACAATTGTTGCCTTATAATTGATGATGAGCCGTTTGTCAGCCTTTATTGAGCGCCAGTTTATTTTTGGCAAACACTTTTCGCGATTGTTTAGCAATTCGATTAAAGCCCAAAACTTATTTTAGGCCCTGTGATTGGGTTTTTTTGACAGTTTTGTATTTCTAGAAAAGTTCAAGTGTTGGGAAATTAAAGAATGAAATGTGGAAAGAATTAAATATATTGAAAAGCTGCCCAAACCTTAATTGCATTTACAATATTTTTTAAATAAAAAAGGATTATTTAATGTTTATTTATATTGAAAAATTTAAAAAATATATAAAAGTTCTATTATTCCTTAAACGTCACTTTAAGGATATAGTTATCGATTTCTCTTGGTTTTTCCGACAGTGGGAAGTCCCACAACTAAACAAATAACTAAAACCTCGCCCAGGGCCTGCCCTGCTTCCCAACTCAGAAAGTTTTCGACACGTGCCACGGTAGCTGCAGCTCGTAGATCAGTAGGAAATCGAGCATTAACTGCGAAGTTTCGGTGGCAAATGCGTTCGTGTCTGGCTATAAGTAGACATAACACATCACGTTTGCGTCTATTTGTCTAACAAAAACAATTACTTTTGCGTCGAGATGCGTCAAAGACTGAGTACTCAAAACTTAGCCTGATTTGCACTGAAACTGGGCGTGAAAATGACGCTGATTAGATAAGACATATTTTTAGCTCACGGTCAGAAGGCAGCTTTTGGTGTGCTTCCTCTTAAATGCAAATGCCTCCAAATTATTTAAGCACCTTTGACGAGGTATTCAGGTATTCTTTTGTTTCTTTATTTTTTTGGGGCAGGATTCGCGCGAGCGCATTTAATTTAAGCCAACAGGAACATGAAAACAGCTCGCCCAACTAAGCCGATTTAAAAGCGCATTTGAATTCAAATGCCGTAAAATGAAATAAAAACTGAAAACTAAAAACCATCACAATTCCCACCGATGTCGAGCCAAAATGGCACAAAAACTGTCTGCAAAGTTTGCGCTTGAAGTTTTCAGTTTTTCGGGCAATGCAAAAATTATAATCCCTTAAATGGCAATCGGGTAGGCCAAGCCATACCCCTTTACCATCTAGTTAAGCAAATGTTGTCTATGCATTAAGCGTGTGGGAAATGTAAAATGTTTTCTAATTATGCTCTATACGTTGTCTCCAGAGATGTGTAAAATCGACCGTTCTGCTCTTGCAAAAACAAAGTGAAAGCGGTTAGCATGAAGTTTCATTTTTAGGTCTATATGATGGACTTTATCATTGTTATCATCTAAGAGATAGAGCGAAAGTAGTTCGGCTGAGAAACTTTTAGTAGTTCTTCGTATTGTAATATGTCTAATAAATATTATTTCTTCAGTTTAATGATAATGACTTTTAAGAATTATTGACCTATATGTTATTCCAGAGTTTCCTTCCGCAAATGATAAAACTCTATTCTGACAGAATCGAAGATATAGACATACATTTATTTGTGAATATTTTCATAATTATTCTTATTATCATTATAATCATTTTAATGGTACACGAAAATATCGAAGTAATGTTAACTTTATATTATAAATAGCATTGACTAGTACACACTCTATACGCTATTCAAAGACTCGCACCCGAATACTCATTATTTAGTTGCATGATGGACTGTTTCACTTGGACAAGTCATCAAGCGAAAACTGTATACAAAAAAAGCATAAATCAGTTGTGGAGAGAGTGCACTATTCACATTGTGGTCGCTATAATTCACAACTAGTTAAACCGTTGCTTTGGCGTAGTTTCTGTGATTGATTAGGAGACCTACTGGAATCTACCACACAAGCCTAAGCTGTTATCAACTCTAGCTGCTATTTTTGAGCAGCATGTGACAGGGTATGCCATAGACAAGCATTTTCCCCTTTGGCATTGCCTTCAAAAGCGATGCAGTGAGTAATGACAGCTGGAAAAATGGCTGTAGGAAGCCGCACCAATTAAGCCTGTCCAGACGTGCAGCAGACGCAAGTTCAAGGCAGAGACGTTGACAGAGGCCCATAAATCACTCACTCAGCTGGCTGGCTGTCAGGACCTGTATCCTTTGTCCTGGCATTCCGTTTGCAGCTTTTTGTGTGAGTGTGTGTGTGTGTGTGTGTGTGTTGGTGTGTTTGTCATGCATTTGCACTATTGCTCACTCATTTATTACTCCTTATGGCTTTGACTTTTTCCACGCGTTTTTGATTAAGGATACTTTTTTATACTATTTACATTTTTGTTTTCTTTTTTTTTTTTTTTGGTTTTATCATTGCCAAAGCGGAAGCTGCAATCGCCATTTTCCATTTTCTTCTCCACTTGATATTTTGTTGTTTTCTTTGTTTTGCCGTGATCCTGGTGTGTTCCATTATTGTTTCCTTTGATTTATACTCGGTTTCAAGTGATTTCCGCCAGCATTCAACACTTTATGTTTGCTTTTCGGTTTTGGTTTTGGCCAGCGACATTTTAACCAAAACTCTTAAGTGCGAGCATTTGTCATTTGACTTTTGCCGGGGTCTTTTTTATTGCTGCGCTGGTGCTACCGCGGTTTCGGTTTCGTTTACGGATATTTGTGTTGCTTTTGGTCGTGGCCGTGGCTTTGGCTGTGGCTTTGGCTTTGGCTTTGCCTTTGATTTGCGGTGCTTAATCGTTGGCGTCGTCTGCGGTTCGCTCTTTGGTTTCTGTATGCAGATTCGTAAATGCTTTCGCCCGTGCAGCTCATAAATTCTTTGCAACTTTTATTTTTCGCTCCTTTATTTTTATTTTTTTTTGTAGGGGAGTTCTGCTCGTAATTGAAAGCAGCGGGGTGGCTACTGTGGCTTACTGGGCAGCACCGACATTTGAAGCTCACCGAATTTATGGCAGTTCAATGTGCAGCTACAGGCCGAAAATACCATATAACCATCGCCTGCCAGCGAGCTATTGATTAAAGTGTTCGCTGGTGGCTTACCCAAGCCGCAGCCCGGGGCTACAGTGAATGCCTTGTAATCTGTCAAAATTAGCAGAGTTCTGCAGCAAACGGAAGTGCGGGCAAAAAACTCCAAACTTAAACAGGTTATTTAATGCTACACTTTCGGTCCAATCTAAAGGGCTAAACTTGAGTTCATTGTCCTCAATCGCATTGCGGGCGTGGTCTTTGACTTTGAACTCACTTTTTTCTTTCATTTTCTTGTGCCAACTTGCTGCAATTTGTAGTTTCAATTTGATTGTACGCACGACTTTTGTATATACCCTGTAAAAAGAGGCTGTCAGCTGGGCTGCCTACACCATAAGTGATATATATATATTTATATACATATATATATATATATATATATATATATATGCTAATACAGCCAAGTCTGTCTAGCACAGCTTTTTGACTAACTGATCCAGCCGGGTCAAGACTTATTCGATATCTTATACTGATATACATAGTATATAATACCTAGAACATAAAAGCAGCAATTAAATGAATATTTTCAAACATATTTCTTATGCTTTTATATCAAGTTCAGGCCTGATCAAAGGGTAACTCCAAGTCGGACAGTGTTCAATTGTTTTGTATGGTTTCTCTGGGATTTTCAGACATATTAATGTGAGCCAAGTAAGCCAAAGACGATTGAATTGATGCATGGAAAGCGCACAGCGATTGGGGTAATTACGTATGTAAGTATGCAGTGTAATATCTTGGGTACCGCACATCATCGTATCATCGTATCATAATCATCAGCTTGAATGACGACTGTGTGTATGGGGACTTTGTGAAATTGAAAGTTTTGCCGCTCACCATAATGGACTTTCACATGTCGCAGACAAATTATAAAGGCGCGACGATGCCGTTGACATTATCTGCAAGTTGTTAGTAGGATCCACAACTCAGCTGTAATTGATCATGGGAGCTCTTGGCTCAAATATTTGCGCCGAAGACAAACAGAAATTGAAACCGGGCCCATTTAATGCAGAATATCACATCGAGTATATCGCTAAGCTGCACAAATAAACAGCAGACGGGCCAAATAAAAAATAAAACACAAATTCGTATTAAGCGATCAATAATCATTGTAAATACGCCAATGTGACGCCACCGGCGATAAGCCAGAAATATTAACGCATAAGCAGGCGAGAAGCAGTCAAAAAGGCCAAGCCTGGGTCTGGGCCTGGGCCTGGACCTGGGCCTGGGTCTGGTCATGGACATGGACATGGGCCTGGCATCGGGTCTGTTGCTGTGCCTGGCGCGTCGTAGATAAACAATAGAAAAGCATAGAGAACGGGTCAGCATTGAGAGCTAAATGCTTGCGGCTGCCTTCGGTTTTGGCCTGGCTCAGACTCAGACTCAGACTCTGACTCTAACTCTGACTCTGACTCTGACTCTGACTCCGACTCTGGCTGGGCAACGATACAAAGTAAGCGAGCGCATTGAATGCAAAAATACCAAAAAACGATGCCGGACACTCAATGATGATGATGATGAGCATAGCAAATACAAATTATGGTTGAAAAGCGCAACGTAAATACTGCAATCATTTTAATAGACCAAAAACGGCGGCGCATAAACCATAAACCAAACGCCAGGCCCCCCCTCGATACAAGCCAAGGTTCTATGAGAAATTGGAGGCGTTCATGCGAAGACTGCCAAAGTGCAAGACTGCGGCCTGAGAGCCCAAAAAAAAAGAAAACAAAAAAGAAGGAGTTCTGAAGAGCTGGCAGATGCGAAGCGAGTTGCATTCACAACATTGGCAACAACGGCACGCGAACAGCGAAAATTGCAGTCGATGATGCGGTTTTATTACACAAGTTTAGCTCTGAAATTAGCGTAGATAAATTTCTAGCTGGAATTCCTTTCCCTGTGTGCTGGACGATGACCAATGCTCGATAGTGGGCTGGCGCAGACGGCACGCAAACTTTCCAGCCTCTTTTCATCCATTTGGGCATTCCAATGCGTTTCGGGCTTTAGTGGCGTCTTCTGATCCACAATCATGGCAAATTATATTGAAAATTCTCTAATTCTGTTTGCTGCTACTCAAATGCCGGGCATCAATAGGCATCAACTATAACCAGGAATTTTCGAATCGGGCTGAATCTCCCCCTTTTTCTTTTGTTCCACACAGACAGACAGCTAGCAGCACACTTAAGACAATTAGACATCTTCAGGCATCGGTTACTTAGCAATGCCTCGCAAGCGGCCCATGATATAAAACAGATGCTAATGCTACAGTTTGTGCTCAACTCCCCCGCCAACCCTCTGAGTTAGCCCTGGTTGCTGCCGCTGCTATTTCTGCTGCTCTTGGTGGTGTCTTTTTCATGTGGATGGCAATTCGATGCGTTTATTTTTGTGGTCGTTGCCGTCGCCGGCTCTGTCATGGTCTCTCTTTCTCTCTCACTCGCTGTGGCGCTTTCGGCGCATGCGCATGCGCTCTCAGAGTCTACACAATCTTTCAGTTTGTTTTGCTCGACGTATTCGTAACACGTGCAATGCATTTTGAACGAAGCTACCAATGAGGAAATGAATGCATGCCAGCGAAAGGGAAGTAATCATGTTTAATTTGGTTATATAAATGAATGTTGAGAAAATTGTTATCTTTCGGGTGTATCGCAGGAAATCACAACAGTTTAGCATATGCGGTGGATTACGATTTGTGGTAATATTTATGTGCATTTGCAAATATTTCGATTATTATTACAGCTTTTATCATGGCTTGGACTATGCATACTGATCATCTTGGAGACCGGCTTTCAGCTCCACGTGCCACTTGGTTTCAATTCTGTTTCTCTTCTATTCGCTCTCCACGCTCTCACTGAACAGCCGGCACTGAAAAAGTCTACAAAGCTGGCGCCAAAAACTCGCCGCCAACACCATCCACAGACCATCACATGCGTTCCACACGGAGCTCATTGTGCTGCAGCTCCAAGCGCCCGGCCCAAGCAGTTGCTGTTGAAACGTCGTCGCGAACGCACGCTTGGAGCGCATCTAACGCGTAGCTAATTCCGGTAAACAGTCGCGTGTCTCTTCGGTTCGAATTCGGTTTTGGTGTCGGTTTCGGTTTCGTTTTCGGTGCGGTTCGATCGTGTTTGGCTGCAATTGAGGCGCTTTTCTCGGCAATTGCATTCGGCAATCGTTTTGATTGATGAACTCAACTGAACTGAACGCAGTTGTCCACTCGGACTCGTTCAGTGCAGTCGTTGAAACGCGCGTGTCGCGTCAATCTTGATGGGCAGCTACAGGCTTTACGCTGTGACCGTTGACAATTCAAATCGAAAACTCAAATCAAAATCCAAATACTAATAAAAATCAAAAATATATCCGGTGTGCAATCAAATTTTTTGTGTGCTATCCAATTTGTTGTTATTACCGACGCGTTGTGACGCTTTCGCTTTCGGTCATTTTGTGCCCTCGGTTTTATAGCGGTCCCTGCAGGCGTTTCCTTCTAATAACCCTCCAGTCAACAACGGCCAAAAAAACAAACAAAAAGACAAATACAAATATATTGATGCATATACATACATATACACGCATATAAAACAAGTTCAATTCGCATTTCAAAATGTTTATCGAGTTCGCGTTGTCGTACGCCGCCAGCCCCCGCTTATGGCCAACCCCCAGCTCAGACCCAGCGTCGTCGTGTGCTTTGCCTTCATAAATTATACAAGCGCATTTCTGTGAACGACTTGCAAATAAATAAGCATTTACGCTTTTATTATTGTGCCAAAGTGTGTGTGCACTCGCGGGTGTGTGTGCGTGTGTCTCTGTGTGTGTGTGTGTGTGCCAAAGAGAGTCTCGCTTGTTCTGCAGAAATCGGTCCCATGCGGCGCAAGCCCAACCGAAAGCAACAACAACAACAACAACAACAACAAAAGGCCAAGCGAACAGCTGCCAGTGCTTATAAGTAATATCATCTTTAGCATACAATCATATTTGGTCGCTCGTTCAGTCTTGATTTGTGTGTGCCGATAGCGACGCGATCTGTGAATCTGTGAATCTGAGAATGTCATCATAAGAGACAAGCACAAATATACTATAGGTAAGCATTGCTCGTATTACGCATACGCACATTGAACTTCAGCTTTAAGTTCAAATTTATAAAAGCCGAGTGCATTGACTTGATGCGCACATACAGACACTCGTACACGTTTCTGCAACCTATTATAAGCGCTTGAGTTGCTTGCAACGTCATTCCACATTATGCAAATACATAAGCAGCAGCAGCAGCAGCAGCAGCAGCAGCAGAGGCAGCTGCAGCAGCAGCCACATCCCGAGGCCCTCGCATCCTTTTGCCCCGTTGTCATTATCAGTGAGCTGCATAATTGGAGCAACTGGCAAATGGCTCTATATGTGTGCGCGTGTGTGTGTGTGTGTGTGTGTGTGTGTGTAGACGTGTCCATGTGTGCCCCATTAGTGTTTGTGCTGGGTGTCTCTAACTGCCTCTAATGAATAAATAAGTGCCACTAATAGTTTTCGCACTTCCTGCTGCCATGCAACAGCGGCCACCGATAGACCGCATTGGGAGCCAAGCCACATCATCAAATTGCAGTTGAGTGCAAATCTTGACAAACAAAGCCAACAACAGCATCGCTTACATGTTGACAATATTTAATTAAGAAGCAGCAGCAGTCAAGGCTGCAACAACAACAACAACGACAACATAATTGTTAAGCCAATTTTCTAGCTTTTTTTTATGCCCTTGCGGAGGGTACTTCAAATTGATTACGAAATCTGTAACGCATTGCAGCATATATATGTAAGCATCGAAATGTATATTAATGATCAGTGTATTTAGTGTATGGCAAATAGTCGTACTGCGATCGGCTGTCTATGTGGCCTCCTGTCTCTAGGCGAAGTAGTCCTTCAGTTGTGCAGCCCACTTAATCTATGCAATCCGTTTGATTGCTGTGGATATGTCGAATTCGGCCGGATCAGGCTTCTTTATAGCTGACACTGGAACAGTCAGTCGGAAAATGTGTTTTTTTATGTTGCATACCATATTGCATACCAAATCCCTTCTAAATCAGAGGAACCTAAAAATAACATATCCTGATGGAACTCAAAAATAACATAAGGACACCAAAGAAAAAATCATTTAAAAATAAGATACCCCTACTGAAGTGAAAAATAAAAAAAATAAAATATTTCAACTTTTACAAAAATCTGTTAAAATGTTAATATATTTACAGGAATTAAAAAAAAAATGAGTTTCAGTATTGTCCTTGAAAGAAGAAGCTGCGGACTACTATAGATCTATATAGCTGCATGGGAAACTCCTTTTGTTTTTCCTGAACTCCTAAATATAATAAGCTTCTTGGTAATGTAGAACTTCTGTACAACGTACCTTCCAGAAGCAAAAAATGGGTTTGAAGCTTAACTTTTGAACAAAAAAACCTTTTTTTTTCAAGAATATTTTTGCCAAACCTAACATGTAGACAATTTCCGCACATATGCTTTAAGTCTGCAAGGGTATTTAATCTTCGAGGTCGAATTTATGTTTGTGGGTTTTTTTTTTACTTTGCTGCCACAAAATTCTGTGGGCCGTGGCAAACAAGTCAATTGGCTGTCGCGACGGTCGACGTCAACGTCGTTGTCGTAATAATTTTATTTGCCATTCCCACACAAGCTGTGGAGCAAAAACTTTATGAATATACCCATACCCATAGCATGTTTCTAAGCATGTTTCGGTATTTTTTGCCTCTTTTTTCTTGTAAACATTTATTTTGCATTTTTATAGTGCAACTTTGTCACATTTATCGCTGCTGACTGCAGCGCTCGCAACATTTCCTCTCACAACAATTTCGCTGGGCGGATGTGTCAGCTCCTCAGCTCGAGATACCTGCGACCATCTTCGAGATAAACATCTCTGCCAGACGGCGACAGCGCTGCGATGACTTGCGCAAGTGAAAAAATGAAATAAAATAAAATAAAATAAATAAAATAGCTAAAAGATATAATGGCTATAAAAATATACAAGTGCCTGGCCATTACATTTTCCATAGAATTTTCTGAACCAACAGCAGCAGCAGCAGCATCAACTTCCTCATTTGCTTATCTGTTGGGTTGGGCAATGGCCCTGCGCCTGATTTCCCTCACGCAGACTCATCAACTTTTAATTAGTTGTAATTTGTAAATTCAACGTCAAGCGCAAGCCACGAACGCACCGAAAGGGGGCCACCGATAGGGGGCGAGGCAGCCTCTTTGATGCTGCCGCAACTGCCGCAACTGCCGCAACTGCCGCGACTGCTGCTGATGATGATGTTGCCGCTTTGTTGCCACACTGACAGATTGCTGATAAAGACACCCCGTCCCCTCTCCGTCCCCGTCGCCGTCTCCGCCCACCGCTTCGCACGCTAAACAAACTCTAAGCATAACCGTCTAATCGGGTAAGCTGTCGCGGCTGGCTTTGGTTTTTGGCTTTTGGGCTTCCGCATCCATCAAACAGCTGTCAGCGGGGGCGGCCTAAAGGATTGCCCTCGGCTTGACAATTAAATTGCGTTAAAACGTTTGAGCATTTGTTTGCACAGTGACCCCAGATAAATCGTTATTTGATGGCAGCTAAAACCAGCCAATTGATATTTCCACAAGGCTCAGATGCATTTGAAGTTATCAATCTGCACAGTCGGTATACCATAAAATTAATTTGACTTCTGACACTTTTGACTGTTTGTCATGGGTGACGATTATTTAAAGGCATATTTATGGCATCACGATGTGCTTGAAACTTACTTGATGTAAAGATTTTAAGTTGAGAATTTATTTATAGATTGTTAATTTTATTTGTAAATTTGTGAATAGTTACGCCTGAGTATTAATCAGCATGAAGCCTTAAAAAAATGATTTGTTTAAATTGATTTTAGTCTTTAGCTAACTTTATTTTCATGCTATAGAGGATCCTAATCTACTTCCCCGACCAGCTGAATTAGGACTTAATATAGACGAGCTTATGTTGAAGTTTTCCACTTTCCAACAATTACAATTATAACTTATTTAAATAAGCAGTCAATTTAATGTCGTATAGTTTTTTTTTTTTTCGCCCAACTAGCCAAAGAGCCATCAAACTTTGAGTTTTAAGTGCTCGCATCCGGTCCTTTAATTAGCAACTTAAGCTCAGCAAATATAATAAACATATTTTGTGCTATATAAAAACTTTACGAACTTATTTAATGGCTGTTGCAAATTTATAAAAATTGCTTGACTTTTTATTACCCTTACGCAAAATCAAGAACAAATCTCGTGTGACACAGAAGCTGGCCTCAAAGCAACAACAACAACAACAACAACAGCAACAACAACAACAACAAGAACTAACAACCAACTAACAGCAAAAACAACTTTGGCAACAAGCTCTATAAATCCGAAGCCAGGGCACTTAATTAATTTCTGCAGAAATATATAAAAAAAAAAACAAAAAAAAACGAGGAAAAATAGTAGGAAAAAGTTTAAGAACAAAGGACCAAAGTTGTTCAGGTCCTAGCCTAGTTGCACGTTAATTTCCAATTTGACGCAACAGCAGCAGCAGCAAAAAAAAAAAAAAAACACTAATGTCATACATAGGAACAACAACAAGAACAACGAGAACGAAATCAGTGCATGGCCCGCACCCCGTTTGATGGCCACTGCAACAGTAAAACTAACTGCAAACTTGCAGCAGTAAAAAAAGAGGCAGCAAAATAATAAAAAACGACAGCAGCGAGAACAACTGGCTAAAAAGAGGAAGCAGCAGTAATGCTTGCACCAGTTTCGCAGCAGTTGAAACAGTTACCTGGGCGCTAAACAAAAACACAAAGGCAACAACAACAGCAGCAACAACAACAACAACAGCAACTAAAAGACACTGCACACTAACCAAGTGAACCGAGATGCGGAGATGTCGAGCTCTGGAGCTGTGGAGCTGTGGAGCTCTGGAGATGCCAAGAAGGCAGCCAGGCGGAGGCTGCTTTAGAAAGTAGCCAAGAAAAGCCAAAGCCAAAGTTAAAGCTAAAACTGAAGCCGGAGCTGATGCTGAAAGAGAAGCAGAAGCAGAAGCTGAAGCTGAAGCTGAATCTGTGGACAAAACCCGTTGCCTTCATCAACAACGTCGCCTTTGCGTGATGCAATTGCCAGCAACGCGCCAAAAGATTGAAAGCAACGACAGCAGCCACGTAACTAGAACACTTGACGATGTTGTGTGTCAACGTGTGTGTGTGCTTGTGTGTGTGTGTGATGCAACAGCAGCAGCAACTGCTGCAACTGCTGCTGATGCGCTTTTACCTAGCCCCGCAACAATTTCCAATTAAAGCAGCTGCTGCTGCTGTTGTTGTTGTTTTTGTTGTTGTTGTTGCTGTTGTTGCTGCTTCTGGTGCTTGCGCAATCATACGGCAACTTCTGGATGCATCATCCCAGGCATTGCCAATGTCTTATGTAAGCAACTGCGACAGGAAGCCATCGGTAATGGCCTTAAAATACACACTTTATGCCCAGGCAACGTCTCCAATTAGAGTTTAGTTAATTGCAGCGCGCCAAAGTTGCTCATTAGATTTCTTAGAGGGCCGCGCTGGGACGGATAGCTGCTTTGCCCTCCAAATGCCGCGCCCAGTCGGAAGCTAACGGTGCACCGGCCCACTCCAACATAAGGTTACTGCCCCAACGTCAACGGCCAAAACTAATTGATCATTAAGTCTATTTCCGCACCAAGTTGGCAATGGCAAAAGTTGAGGTTGAATTTTCAAAGTAAGTCATAAAGCGCCAGCGTTTTTTTATGACAACAACTAGAACAACAGGCATGTTGCACGCAACACCAGCAGCTACAACAACAACAACAACAACAACAACAACAACAGAAACAACTATCGAAACGCGATGACGCTGCCTAAATGATGACGTTGCCTTGAACCGAACTGGGTGGGGCATACTGCGCACATCAGGGAACAGTCGAAATATCTAGTACATTTTGAAGTTTTATGGCTACAGAGAATGGGCATGATGGAAGGGAATGGAAATAGACAACAACAGCAACAACAACAACAACAACAACGGCAACAACAACGAAAGTCATAAAAGCAAATGCGCTGCATAACAAAAACTCTATGGAGAAAAAAAGAACTGGGTAAAATCGATTTGTATTTCTTTGTAATGCGGCCTGATGAAGATTCCAATGAAGTTTTACGAGAGAGAGAGAGAGAGAGAGAGGGAGAGAGGTAAGAAATCTGAAACAAAAGGCGCAACGAAACGTTGCAGTTGATCAGGGCTAAAGAAATGTTGATGGATAATTCAACCAGACAAAGTGAAAGGGACGTTGCACGGCTGTCTATGAAGTTACTCAGAGGTATATCGCAGGCAATCTAGAAAATCATGAGTGAGAGTTGATATAATATTGTGTGTCATAGTAGGAAATACAAAATAAAGTCATGCAAATCATGATCATACTAAGAATATACAACAGATATAGGAGTTACCTCTCTTTCTAAGAGTGCTCTAGTCTGCCTGACTAGGAGATATTTCCACTCTATAGATCTCATTTATATTTGTGCTAATAGAATAAATGAAAGCAAGTGCGAGTTAAATACTTCGTGTATGGTTTCTCCAAGCTCCGAGATATTTTTCAGAATTGGATTAGAAGTAGATAGTTATCAATAATAGATACAAATGCATAGAAGAACATGTTTCAAATGTATTCTTCGTCGTACAGTCCTGCTTGTTACATATTTCCACAGCTTCAATATACCCTTTCTCTTACCCACAGGGTATAAGCAGCAGTTGCGATTAAGCGCAGTGAAAGAACATAAGAAACGACTTTGAATTAAGATAAAAGAACGGTAAAGAGCTTAAATACATAAAGAACAAATGACGAGTTAAGATTAAAGAACAGTGAAAGAGCTTCAAATCCGTAAAGAACAAATGCTGAGAACTCTTTTAGCTATTGATAGAAACAACTTTCGAAGAGCCGCTGCCACTGACCCACTGCCCACATGCAAATGATGTGCGCCTGGTATGGTGTGTGCATGTATGCGTGTATGTGTGTGTGTGTGTGAGTGCGTATGCGAGTGTATCCATGTGCTTTGATAGACAGGAGCTGATGAGCTGCAGAGAACTGGTAAGCTGTGGGGCACTTGTGTCTAGTTGCAGTAGTTGCCTGTCTTTCATGTGCAGGCACAGTCAGTGCGTTGGCGTTGACTGCAGTCCGTCTGCTTGCAGTCAGTTTTTCCTCATGCAGCTTGTTTTTCTGGCCTTTTTTGGGCAGCTGCCCATATTTCTTTTTGGCCGTGGCTAAAAATAAAACAAGCATTCGACTCATTTTTTTTAAGCTTGTTTGGTTGTTGTTGGTCCATTCTTTTGTTTACTCGCAGCTGAGCCTAAACACATTTTGGTTTTGTTTTCTGTCTCTTTTTCTTTTCTTTTCTATTTTTTTTTTGTTTTTTTTTTGGTTAGTTGCAGAAGAACTTGCTACTTTGGCTAGCTGCTGTGCGGCTGTTATGGGCCAGCAAGAACAAGCGATCTTAATTTACGTTAGCTCGTTAACTTGAATTACCGTTAGGCAGACCACTCAAAGCTCTTTCACTCTCAGGCGCAAGTAGGCATTGCTTTGGGTCTGTTCTTGGTTCTGGTCTACTTTGTGGCTGCAACCTTTTTTGGGCATTTACAACGCCTCTGCGCCATTGTGGCTGCTTGGAGGGCGCGTGAAAATGCCATTGTTACCCCCATGTTGTGCACAAAAAAAAGATACATTTGTATCTGTGAGTGTGTGTGTGTGTGTGTGTGTAGTGTATCTGAGCGCGGTAATCAACATTTTGTGGTCAACACGGGTGCGCTGAAATAGAAAAGAAAGGAACAAAAATAAAAGAAATGCCATTGGTTTTCGCATGCTTTATTGCCAATTGGAAAGTTAGCTGACCACGACCACGAAGCAGCGCCCAGAGAACCCATTCATGCACCGGTCTCTGGTGCTAGAATGCTTTATGCGCCATTGTCTGTGTTAACTGTAATTGGCAAAAGACGCAAATGCCAATGCAGATGCCAATGCAAAGAAAAATAGAAGTCAAAGTAAGCAGCAGCGAGTGTGCGCTATGCATAACAATAAATATGGTTAAAACGAAACGCCGTTAAGTAATAAATTGTGGCTAAGGGAAAATTGATTTAATAACTGCCGCATGAATAACTTCGACTAACTGGCACATCATTAAATACTTGTGGCTAATTGCATTCTTCCGCGTTCGCACAGCCACGACCTGAACGAATGCAGCGACAGCTAATCGAATCAAACTAAATCAAAGCAACTAACTAACTGGCCAAGTGGCTTAGACTAACTAACGAGCCATCATGCGATCGATGCGCTCCACAGATTCATCAAATGCTCAAATGCGTCGATTGAATGCCAACGCCATAAGTTTCGAATCAGTTGCAATACTCATAGTTTGTCTGTTTAATGAGTAGTAGATAGGGAGGAATGCGGGGTAAAGGGGGTAGCTGGTGGCGGGTTTCGGCTGGTGGGGCACAGACCACCGTCAAGTCAACTACGTCAAGTCAATCAATTAGGCATTTCAACACATGTTGTTTACTGTTCTAATTCTAGACGCGTTTCATTTAAATGCCTCGTTGTCTGCGATGCAGCAAATGCAGCTGAAAAGGTGGGGAATCGGGAATGGGAATGGGTATGGGTATGGGTATGGGTATGGGCATGGATATGGAACTTCTTGCTGCTGCTTCTGCTGTTGCTGGGCGTGAATTATTTTTAAATAGGACGTCGTGCACGACGCCTAATGATTTCCTGTTAAATTATGCGGCATTGACTTCAAACTATGTAAATGGAAAAGTTTTGTGCGTTCTTTTTTGGATTTTTATGGTCTTTTGTACAAGTGAATTTTGGTATTGGGACAGCGTGTGTAAATCGTAAATTGTTCGGTTTTGTGTAACAAAATTGCTTTAGAAATGTAAAAGTCAAATGTTAAATGCCTGGGCATAAATCAGTAAGCTTTGGTAACAGCCTCCAACTACACAGATCCCATGTGACTCTCGGTGCCTGATGAGCCCAAGCAGATGACTTGCTGAAACTCTTGATGTACGTAGTTGCTGTTCAACCCAATTTCGGCAACATACTAACCCACAAAGCTCCAACAAACTAGGGCTACATTGCGTTTGTTCAATTCGTCAGGTCAAACAACAAAAAGAAACGAAAAATATGATTTTAATACCAATCAATAATTTCTCAGCTACTCAAAAAGTCATTATGTTATTTTTGGCTGAAATTTCGCTAATGGCTCAGAGAGACTGTTGCTAATCTCAGACCAGTTTTTGGACTACACACAGGCACTCATACAGACACACATAATCGCAGCTAAAATTGCTTTTGCCACTTTCGCTTGCGGCGCAACGGATAAGAAATTAAAAGTGTAAACCTGCTAATTTTGGGTAGCTCCAAACTTGCCCAACTCAAGTAGCCATTGGAGTCTTCGCTTTGAAATATCAATTAGCAGCAATGGATTTATATATGTATATATATATATATATATATATGTATGCATTAAAACTGGCCGAGAACAAGTCGAGCCTTATGATTAATGATGTTTCACAGCGAGGTCAAACTAAGCAAACATTGACAGCACATCAAATGGACTCGACTGTCTATCCATCTGTGGTGAGGGGTGGGGCGGACCATCGGCAAGCCAGTTGCCCGATGTCCGTTGCCAGTTACCAGTTACCAGTTATCTGTGCGCCAGATTTGATTAATAGGCCCTGACCACCCACAAGCAGCCAGTCGCAGTTTATAATTGCTACGAGCCACACGGAAAACAGCAACAAGCACATAAAAGACACATGCAAAAAAAAAAAAAAAATAATAATAATAAAATTAAACAAAAGTTATGACTAAATGAAATTGAAAACATTTGTCTAGACAAGTCTATTGAAGTATCTAAGGGAATTTCTAAGCTGAATAAAATCTTGGCTGCAATTGAAACATTTGCTGTGTTTCCCTTTAACCCTGCCAGTTTTTGAAAACTGACCAATTGTTAAATTGACTCTCTTGTGTCTGTTTCTTAATACATGTGTCAAAGTTAGCAATACCTTAAACTTATTGATAAAATTAATTTTGTTTAGTCATATTCGGATAACCTTTTGCTCCTTTTTTAATTGTGCGTAGCTTATCCACTTGATAAATATATGACTTTGACTGCAACTCCAACAAATATTTCAATAGTCAATATTTATTTAAATTTATCTAACTTAAGCTACGAGAGTTGCCACCATTACTCACAACTTTAACATTTAGTCAACTGCTGGTCAAAAAAGTTTGACATGAAAATGTGTAAAAAACTCATAGAATATGAGAAAACAAGTGCAACCTTTATTTCTAGTTATTTCTAGTCAGAACATGATTGCAGACCTTACCAGAAAGTCATAATATCTGCTATAAATAAATAAATTCTATCATTACAGCTAGAGTTGCCACCATTGCTCACAACGTAAACAGTTCGTTAACTTTGGGGCAAGTAAGTTTGACAGGAACGTGTGTTAAAGCTCATAGAATATGATAAAACGGCATGCAAAAGAAATGTTACTTTCATTTCTAGTCAGATATTACTAGAAAGTCGTAATATCTACTATAAATAAATAATATCTATCATTACAGCTGACTGTGCAGCAACCCAACAGCTGCTAGAGTTATGGGCAAAATTACCATTTGCTAATGAATATAAATCGCACAATTATTTTTAGGCACGAAGATTTCATTTCAAAATTTATGATAACACATTTGTCAGATCGTTTAATGCCCGCTCAGAACTTTTGTTCGCCGCGGGAACGGGGTCTCTCTCGCAAAATCTCCACAACTGACCTGAATTTCGTTTGCGCTCGTGCCGCCAAACGCTTAACCTTGACACCAGCGGCGATTCGGGCTTGGATTTGGGTTTGAGCTTGGGTTTGAGTTTGAGTTTTGGCTGGGCAGTCGAGACTCTGATGTCCGAGGCGCCTACACCGTTAAAGTCAAAAGTGAGGCACGTCTGTCAGACGGTCGGTTGGCCATTCGGTGCGGGTTGCCGTTAGTTTTTTAAGTCATAAAAACTTGGTTTTTTCTCTGCTTTTTGTTGTTTTTTTTTTTTTTTTCGCTTTGTTTTTATACGCTCAGACAATTGCGTGGCATGACTCAAGCGAAATAAATTGCAAAATCTTTCGCAGCGCTTATGAAAAGTGCGGCTATTTTTTTTATTATTATTCTCTCTCAACCCGCGTCTCTGTGTGCCTTGTTTTGTTTGTTTGCTTTTCGCAGTATAATTTTTATAGTTTTCTGTGTCTGACAACGTGCAGCTATTTTTATTAGTCGCGGCCTTTGTGCCATTAGAAAAATGTTCTTTATAGAGAAATGTCAGCGAAGAAGAAGCATAAGAAAAAGAAGAAGAAGAAGACGCAGCGACGCAAAGTCTAAATATTTAATAAGCTGTATAGAATTAGGCACTAAGTCCAAGTGGGAGTTGGAACAATTACAGTTCGAGTCGCATATGGCACATAAATTGCGGCTCAATTACTTGGGTTGGTTGGATTCGCAGCAGGCTCTTTAAAAATGTATGTCAATTGGTCAATTTCCGCTTTGGTCCCGTATCGAGTATAGGCCAGTTAAATGTCATTAACCTGCAGACCACTTACTGCAGCCATTAAGCAAAGAAAAACGTATTAAATATTTATAATGCTCCATGTGCTCCCGACTCACAGTCGACCCTCTTTACAGTCCACGGGGTATTTTAATTGGCTAAATGGCATAAGGCGAATGCGGCTAGCATAAATGCAGACAATGCACAGAAATTAGTTAAATTATAACACAATATCCGCTGGCGATTGACAGTTCAATCAACTCGCTGTGCAAATTGCAAATTGCATAGCTGTCCGCTGTCCGCTGCCCGCTGCAAGCTGTAATAGAAATTGCAAATCAAATATTACGTATACGCCTGGCGGTACCAAATATCATGTTCGCTGCCACCAGCTAGCCCATTGTTGTGTCAGCGCGTTAGCCGAAAGCCAAAAAAGTAAAGCAGCAAAATAAAATAAAAAGCAAACAACATGCCAAAGGCGACGTTGAAATGCGACAGCGGCAGCAACACCTTTGGAGTGGCAATTTGTTGGAGCTGCCGCTTGCCGCTTGCAGCTAGCAACTAGCAGCTTGGGGCTTGGGGCTTGGGGCTTGTTGCCTGCCCCTTGGCTTGGCGACACAGCCAAGCTAAGCACTCAAAATGGCATACAAATGTTGTTGTTATTGCTTTTATTGTTGTCCCAACTGGAAACCCGTTGTGCTCCAAGTATGACTCAAGCAATCAATTGGCAGCAGCAGCAGCAGCAACTCCTACTTGCGTGCGAAATCGGCAATCGAGCATCTCAAGAATGACTTAACAGCGTGAAATACAACAACAACAATTGAAAGCAGCTAATAGCTGGCATGCCCTGTCAGCTTTTTAACACCTTTTAGTCGCGTTTGCCTTACAGTTCCGGCCAACTCGGCATATGCTTGCACTCGCACACCATATAAATATGTATACAGAAATATATTTCATATGAGCTTTCGTTTCGGAAAGAGTGTCAAATGCATCCATTGAGTGAAACATTTGTAATTTGTTGCGCATATATGAGCTCTCGTTCTCGTTTCACTTCTCGCTTACTTTTGCACAATTTTCATTTGCATTGCGCAAAATTGCGAAAATTGCATACACGACGCTGCAAATTTGTTGCCAATTTTCGATGGCCATAAATTGTAACAAACTGTCGTTTGCATAAAATTCCAGCAACAACTACAACATCGATACAAAAAAAAAACAACTCGCAATTGTAGTCAAAAACAACACCAAATGCTAACTGATCTAACAGCCAGACAGAGGGACAAACTGCAAAACGTCAATTTCCAATACGTACAGCGAGTGCGCATAAATTTCAACAGCTCCAATTTTGATGGAAAATTGATATATGCACATGTTCAAGCACATACATGCATGTGTTTGCGTAGTTATGAACACATTCTTATAAATACTCTACGATTGATAAATAAACAAAGCTCAATTATTGGCAATTTATTAAAAGGAACCAAAAAAATAACCGAACTACATTTATTTAATAAAAATATATTCTACGGGCAAGCTTAATTTGTGCCTTATACTTGCACCTATGTTATACTAATCTGATTAAAGGCTTAAAACAAAACTTCATATAAAATGCAAAAACCTGACCAAACATTTTTTTGATACTCCAACTTTAGTTTTAATTCAAGTGACCCTTTCCATGTTAAATGTGAAAATCCAATTAAATTTTTTATTAGCAGAAAAGCAGAAAAGATTGATATATTTCAGATTCATAAGTATGTATAATGTTTGCATATATAAATAAACTGCAAACTAAGCGCAACACTAAGTTTGATTCGATTAAAATCGTATAAATTTGTAAATGAATAATAATAATATGTTGTTGCCACCAATATTTTATTTGCCATAACACGCAGTTAATCCAATCAAAATGTTCATTGTCATGTCTGCCATTTGTACAAGATATTTTCCAATTATTTATTTAAGATACCGCACAGATTAATAAATCAAGCGACACAAGGTTCGAACACTTTACATCCAACAATAATATCGAATTAAATAGCCACAAACGTTGCGCTTTTAATTAGACATACAAAATAAATTAAATGGACAACTGAGACCCACAAAAAAAGGTTGTACATATATAATTGCTACAGCAGCCAAATGCTAAATTTGTTTATTTTTTTTTAAATATTATTTTGTTTTTTCGTGTACCGCTTCCACAATTTATTAGCAGGCCGAAAAATTGATTGATCTGCCCCAGAGCGGGTCCATGTCTATGCCCCCTAGAGACTGGCTGTCCGTGTGGAGAGCCCGTCTATCAGTCGACTCGTTGGGGTTCAATCAAAATTTGTAATGAACAAGCCGGAAAAAATTAAACACACAGAAATATTCTACAGCGCGTTGTTGTTTGTTTGCTTTGCTTATGTTGTTGTTGTTGTGGTTGTTGGTGTTGGGTGTTTCATTATGCTGCTGTTGCGGCCGTTGCCGCACTTTGGACTGCCTTTACATTTTAATGATACAATTTAAAATCAACGCAGACTCATGATTTTGCATATTTCGAGCATTAAACTTGTGGGTTCGTGGGTCGCGGCGGCGGCTGCTGCTGTTCTGATTCCATTTCTGCTGGCTGGGCGCATAATTCAGGCACGGTTTTCAGTTGTTTTTCTTTTTTTTTTTTTCAACAGCAATCAATGGCCGAGAACCAAGCAGCCGCCTGCTGTGATTTGACCAAAACTGACGGCCCGTCTTAGCCTGGCCTGCTGGTTGTTCGCCCGGCTGCCAAAGCTATCAAATAAATAATCGCGAGACCCGCAGCGTGTGCGAAAAAAATAAAAGAAACTTTGCTTCTAATGCGGCTGATGGGTGTGCCACCCCATCTAAAGCACTGAATAGATACGAGAAAAATGCTGAGGGGGAAACGCAACATTTTAGCTAAACGGCGCGCATTACTTTTAATTAAAAGCAGCCAACGCCAGCAACTGCACATGACTTGAACTTGAACTCACATAACGAGCGAGTGAGCGACCTCAAGACCCGAAAGCCATCAGCCAAGACCCAGACCGAGACCGGGACAGAGACCGAGACAGAGACCGAGACAGAGACAGAGACAGCGACCAAGAGCACGACCACCACTGTGTCTAATTCCAGGTCCAAGCCGCACATGATTACCCATAAGCTGACAACGCTCGTTCCACAGTTCGTTGCACAGAGCGTCACAGTTTGACTTTAATCAGTTTGCCACAGCAGCAACAACAACAACAACAACAACTGAAGCCCCACCGAGAGAACAAGCTGACATTTGATGTTAATTTGCAGCGAGTGACATTGCGCATACGCAACGTTGTCTGCCTGCCGCTTAATTACATCAAAACCAAACTTGTAGCCAGATTATTTACAAGCCATGAGCAATAAGCCATAAAAATTCAATTAGTCATGCATTAATTAGCTACATTAAAACATATCATGTAGGTGTGAATAAACTTTATTTAAAATCAAAGAAGTGGGAAGCAAAATACCCTGCAGCCCAGTCAGATATTATATGAAATACAAAGAAGAGACATGAGATGTCTTGAGCCTCAGGTTAATTTTTATTATAAATGTTAAGGTCAGATGGTATTTACTTGCGTGCTAGGTATAAACAAGTTTGAAACTGGAGCTCTAGATGGTCAAAGTTCGTATGCAACACTAAAACTAACCTTATAAGGCAAACTTGTTATTGACAAGCGATTAAATAAATACTTATAAATAGAAATTGTAACTTGTCTGATTGGCATTAATTTGCAAGAGTATACATATCTGTGTGTGTAATCTTAAAACTCGAAGACTTATCTATTGAATATGCCTAATTAATTGATTGTGCGTCTGCTGTTTAGCACTTTGCCTCGGGTGCCAGCTAGTCGGCCCACGCCCAATTCCAGCAAATAATTAGCATAAAGCACGTGCGCCGTCAGCTTGTGCGCGCCTTCCTCATTTGTATGCCCAACTTGAGCTGGGGCAGCCCACCGCTACCAGTTCGGCAGCTGTCTGGGCCTGGCACTGAAGTTGGAGCTGGGTGGCTACCTGTTGGCAAAACATTCAGCACAGGTGCGTTTGGAAAACGCCCCCCAGAACGTAGAGGGGCGCACTCAAACCGAATCGCAGTTGCTTTATGGAAATTTCGCATGCAATCGCTGGCTTAGACCTTGCAGACAGTTGTTCATTTCATTTCATTTGGCTGCATTTCATTTCAGTTCTGTTTCTACTGATTTATGCCCAGGGGCCAAAGCATGAATCACAGTGCAACTGAAAAGATAATGTATGTGCGTTGGAGTTAACTATCAAAAGCTATAGGCTAGCTAATACCCTGTAAATATATATAATAAAGTTTGGAGGCACAATACTATTTGAATTTAGTATCCCAATGCGGGATATTCAGCCTGTAGGCATGAACCCTACCTAACATCATATCTGGATATATATTTTGGTGAGGATGGAACTCCGAGAATATGTACATATTGTGTTTATATAAGTGACACAGGGTATTTATAAGTCGACATATCGAAGTAAAAAGCTTTATTTTTAAACTAATCTAAACCTTTCTAAATCATCCGCATTGCCTAACTTTGTTTGCAATAAACTGCTCTGCATCTAAGCCTCAACTTAATACACTTGCATTGACTGTTAATACAAATTGTATGGATAGGTTCTTATGCTACACAAATCATACACTTTATCTTATACCATAAAAATATTGAATATCTAAACTATGCATTTTATGGCTGACATATTTAGTGCAAAATCTCTAGAGGAATAAATTTGTATCTACCTGCAGCGCCCTAAAAGTGCAGCATGCCAGTGCACTGTATTGCTCCTGTTGTTGTTGTTGTTGCTGTTGTTGTTATTATTACCTCTATCCTGGCTAACTGGAGCAGTATTTTTTCCACTTTTCTTGCGGTCTGCGCATTTCACGCTTAGCCAAATTGCCAACTTGACCGGCACAAAAGCAAATCACGAAAATGCCGCTGCCTGCATAGCTGTCTATGTAGGCGTATGTGTGCTGGTGTGTGTGTTTGCTCATAACATTTTATTTAATGCACATTTCGTTCACAATTTGTTGTTAATGAATGCAAGCGCAATGCTTGGCTTGCTGCCTGCCTGCCTGCCTGCCGCCTGCCTGACCGACCGACCGCCTGGCAAGCCGCCCGTCTGCCTGGCTAGCTGTTAGTTGCCACAGATTTGCAGCAAATTGCGCCCACAAATGAGGTCAGGCAGCCGCACAATGCGCGCCCCGTTACTTACAGCTGCCTCACGTGTTGACTTGTGAAAGTAAACGCCCCCAGCCGCCCGTTCGCGCACTCCTCGCTGCTCTCCAGTTCATGCAATTTCGTGTGAGCTTGCAACTAACCTTCACATAAATTATTCCCATGAAAAGCTGCAGCCATTGGAGCCGCTGGAGCTGGCAGTTTAAGACATCGTGATAAGCTGCAAGATATTTATCTGGCTAGCAAATTACATGAGGCAACGCCTAGGCAAGTGCCGCAAGTAAAACCAGCTCAAAAGAGAGCCAGAGAGAAAGGAAAAGAGAGCGGGGACATGCGAGCGTGTAGCATGCAGTATGCGGCATGCAGCATGTTAAAGAAATGAGGTGTCGAAACTATTGTTAGGCATTGCACATACCCAACACTCATACGCCCCGTGCGACGTGCGCTGCAATTAAAAGAAAAGCTTTTGTATAGCCATCCGGATTACTGTTTGCTGTTCCCAGAAAGACACAGTGACAGGGACAGAGATTAAGAACCACAGCTAAAGAATTGTAGAGTGCCTGTAAAAAAAAAAACAAAATATTGTAAAATATCAGTTTGAGGTCTGTCTTTCAGTTTCATAGTTGGCACTTAACGAGCTAATGAGGCGCACATAATTTTATTTTAATTGGCAACACACACAGACTCACATATGTATATATATATATATATATTTATGCTGATATTTACCTATAATAATTCATTGTGCGCTGCTATTGAACCAAGCCCATATTTTTATGTGTACTCTATGCATAGGCCCTGCTGCCAAGAATCTACGTGTAGCAGCAATCATTTCGATAACACTTGAATACGAAATGAGGGTCATTAATTTTATAACAAACTATGTTGGCCCGGCCGGGGCACACTTGAAGCTGCCTAGGAGTCAGCGTCAGCGCGATGTCAGAGTCGGAGTTACCGTCAGAGTCGCCGTCAACATTGCCATCGTTGTTTTTTTTTTTTTTGTCGTCTTTCGGCTAGGCTTAGCTGGCTGCCAATGTCGGGCACACGGCAGTCAGTTGGCCAGTACGTCAGTCAGTCGGACTGTCAGTCAATCATAACCCGTTTCAGCTGCTTCGAGTACAAATCAAACTCGTTATCGTTCCAAAAAGATCTATGCGACCAATAAAATATACAGCGCGCAGAGCTCAGTCCAGGCCAGACGCCTGCCTACCTTGCCATTGGCTTCCCTGGCTGCCCCGGCTGACTTGGCTACTTGGTACAAAAAGAAAAAATATAAAAAAAATTGTCAAGCTCTACGTGTTTGGCCATCAAAATGCTGCACGCCTCATCAGGCAGCAGGCAGCAGTCAGCAGTCAGCCGTCAGCAGACATCAGAGAACTTGGCCCGATGGAAGCATTTTAATTGCAGCGCGCCTGCAAATGTCGTTTACATTTGAACTTCGAGCCAAGTCGTGGCCGCAGCTTTTTGGGTCATGTCTGGCTAATCAGCGTCAGCTAGGCAGTTGTCACGCCCACGGAAATTTATCAGCCTCAGACTTAGCTACAGCTTTAGATGCCGCTTTTATTAAACATATTTTCCGCAATGCCAGCCAGCCAACCAGCCAGCCTGGCAGTTAGGCAGCCAGGGAAACGTGAGCTTATGGTTTATGGCGACTTAATAAGCTTGGCCAGCTAACAGCCTGTTGCCATGTTGCTGAGTTGCCTGTTGTCCCGGCCACGACTCTGCCAGCCAGCCGTGTCGACGTCAACTAATGGCGCTGCCTGGGATCGCAGCTGCGCCACCAGCAGCAGCAGCGGCAGCAGCGGCACATTAGCCGCAGCACCTAAGCAGTGGTCCGGGCTGGAGCTCGGGTGGACTGCGGCATGATAAACAACCGAAGCGTTTTAAACGGCTTCATTAATCTTATTCAGCGCTCCGCTGCGCTTGTCTATTAAAGCTTGTAATGCCAAGTCCCAGTTACTGCGTGCCAGATCCTGGAGTAGCTGATTCCGCTGCCGCCTCTGCTGCTGATGAGCAGCTGCGGCAAGCGCAATCAGCAGCAGAGCTCAGGTTGAAATGTACTAACTGTCAGCTTCACGTCATTCCGGCATTTTATGAGCTGCTGCCGCTGCTGTCACTGCCACTGTCAGGGCCAACTCCGGGTCCAGGGCCGGAGGCAGCTGCTCAGCGATGCTGTTACTCTGAATGTCATTGTCAGCTAGAGATGGCAGCATCTTTGCCTAGACTAAAGCCTATAACTTATATGGCAAATGATGAGAAATTACTTATATACCCTGTAAAGTGTAACATATGTTAATAGCTAAAAAAAGGCATATACTTCATTACATCACATCTGCAGCTGAGTTCATGCTTTTCTGTCATATGAGATTACATCCTGCTAATATAACTCCCTCAGCCTACAAATAATCAATAAAAATGATTCGCTGCCACAATTTCGAAGATATAGCCTTGATTTGAAGTAAACGTTTGAAAGCCAAAAACTACTAAAAAGTAATTCCTCATTTTATGGAAATTGCTTTTTTGAAAATACATTTATTTATGACTGTGACTAATTAAATTTATTTCCCAACCCAGACAGACAATGTTTATGACTACAAATACAAATAGCTGCCATTTTTTATGGCGGTCACATAAAAGGAAAAACTAAATATTTCACGTGACCATCTCTAATCTCTATTTAATTACCCCAAAGAGCTGCCAAGTCTGCCTGGAGCTAAACTTTAGCTGAGGAAAAGCACAAAAACAGCAAAGAGTTAAGTGTGATTTGCGTGACAGGATTAGCTGTCACGTGTCCATCTTTAGGGAAAACCTTTGTCACGTGCTCCTCACATGATTTGTGGCTTGTTGTTTGCGTTTTGACGAATTTGCAACGGGGCAGCGTAGCAACATGAACTTCTCCCTTTTCTCCAGTTGTATCTCTTTGGTATGCCGCCTCATCAGACTAGGCATGACAATTTCTTGGCTCAATGCCTTATCATTTCATAATGAATTTGTTTTGTCAGCTAATAAATTATGAACATCACGCTCCACCGTTTGCCCACAAGCTAGCTCCCAGCACACACACACACACACACACACACACATACACGTTGCATAGAACGGAGCACATCATAATCAGCATTCGCATCCGCATCGGCATCATCGTCATCATCATCATCAGCAGCATTGGTAAATGTTGTCCCTAGCCTGGTATGCTGTTTGGCTGAGTTTATCGTGCGGCTCGTTGATTTAGTGGCCCGCAGTTTGTTTAGTTATTAGCCTTTTTGCCCTTTGCGCAGAACAAATTGCATTTTGATTTATGTCCGCTGAATTAGTTTATCTGAAAGAAAAAACACAGAGAAACACGAGAGACACGCGACAGGCAGGAAACGAGACGACAAGCAACAACTGCCGCCGCCCACATCAAAAGCCACACACACACAAGAGGAAATGACACCCATGCTTAGAGCTAATGCACATACACAGTTACGTTTGTATATACCAACTGCTGGCCACATCAAAGGGCATTCAAAAACCAAATCGGTAATTAAGTAAAACGCATAAACCGCAAAGTGAGCTGGTCGATTATTTACACTCCAGACTGCCAACAGCGGCGGCAGCAGCAGCAGCAGCAGGCCAAGTTTCAGTGAGTGTGTCAAGCCCTCCAACTGGCTGACTGACTGACGCGCATTTCCTTTCAAACTGCAGCAGCAGCAACAACAACAAAAACAACAAGAACAGCAGGCACATTGAACCACAGCAAAGTGTATTAAATAACCGCAAGCGAAAGCTTAACTCAAACACAGCGGCCAAAACGACGACAGGGCCAACAACTTGAGAGCGCGCCACAAATAAACAAATTGTAATTGAGTCTTCAACCAATTGCCAGGAAAAGCAATCGTCAACCAACTGACTCCAGCTCGAGCTTGTCTCGGCCCAGTTCATTAATGTAGCGGCTCAGCCATTGAACTAACCGACCTGACCTGGCCAAGCGCCAGTAAATATTTGAGCGCTCCCTGGAAAAGGTAAAGAGCGGCCTCTCAATATTTTTGCTCCACATTTTGCTGCAGGCATTTTGGTTTGCCTAGCTGTTGGCCAGTTGCTCATTAGGGCTTAGTTTGCGCTGCGCCACTGAGCCGAGTTCTAGCCGGGCGCTGGCCTGTGTGTCGCCTGTGCCGACTGCAGCACCAAATTAATGCAATGCAAATTTTCGTGGCAAAATGTTGCTGACATTGTCTGCTGACCCGATTCCCCATAGACACCTATTTGCAGCACGGCGTAGCTTTGCGTGGCATACTAAAAACTATCGCCGATGGTAAATCGCGATATTGAGGCAACTAACTGGCAACCGTCCGTTGCACATTGGCCGCTGTTCAGGTACAGTTAAGACAAAGTTAGTTACGTACTTTTCATATTTAAAATCGTTTTCCATTGGGCTTATAATTTATGTTCTATATTGGAATATATAGAATTCTTATGGCTTTGACTCAATGTCAAGCCAACTGGCAATCAAAACGTTTGTGGCAGTTGCACAACATCAACAATAGTAGCCAACTAACAGCCTTTGACAACTCTGGACTTTCAATTAAAGCCTTGTTAAGCCTTCAAGCCTGATTAACTTTGAAAGCGCAGCACATAAAAGCCCCCTAACACCCGCACTAGCTGTCTCGGCTTAAGCCGTTTGAAATACAGTTTTGGCAAAAAAACAAAAAACGCATCGCAAAAAATGGAATTTTCCAGTTGGATTTGTGCAGGCTGCATTAAAAGCAGCCAAAACGGCTGATGCCTTGTGATACGGAAAAGAGTTTTGCCAGGCTTTAGCTGCACTCTGTCAATTATATCAAATGCTGCCGAACTTAATCCATTTGTGCTCTTTCATACTGCTCACTCTCTAATTCTCGTAATTCTTGCATACGTTGTTTTTTCAATAAATTGAAAAGCCTGGCAGCTACATATTTAAGCGCCAAAAGAGGAAAGGAAATATCACAAACATATAATCTGAACATTTTTAAAAATATTTCTCTTGTGTGTTAAATAATATCAAAACATTATCAATTCTTTGTCGACCTCTTTTCAATGATGCAAATAAGTTAAAAATGTTTAGAGGCCAATGCTAACATATATGGAGATATCTTCTATATAATTAATTGTTAAACATATTTCACTTAGTTATTTGGTCTTCCATGTCATGTTTTCTTATTTATGAGCAGTCAATATGATAAACCAACAAATATCTTTCATTCTTTTCATCGGGTCAAGAATTTGTCCCACATATCTATACGTTTATCACACATCCATCATCCAATACATGTGTTTAAATACGTTGCACTTTGGTATCAGATACATCATGTAATTGTTAATTATGATCATTAATTATAATAATCTTATCAAGAGAAGCTCAACTCTGCTCTCATCACTTCATTAATTATGCAAATTGAGTTGAGAATTTGTCCCACATTTGCGACGCGCCTTTAGTTCAGTGAACTGAGAATGAGAGAAATGGGTCACAGAACCTGTTGTGGCCCCAGCGAAATATGAGAGCCCATTCGGATCGATTCAAGCTGCTGTCGACAACATTTAAATAATAATATGCTTATTAATGTGCAAATGAGACACAGGTTGAATCCGCATTTGACACTTTTGACGCATTCATTGATTTGGTCAAATGGTTTATGCTCATTTAATGGGAGAGCGTGAATCAGCTAATGGCCATAAGGGAGAGTGTGACGAAGAGTGAAACATTTTGTGGCATAAATTTTATGAGCGGCGGCGCGCACTGGCGGCTGTTGACCAAGAGATAAAAGCCCTATTGCCCTCGGCCATAAATACATATAATGCAGCATAAGGAAATGTGTGAAATTCAATGCAAAACGATGTGTGAGCAGGCCATAAAATGGCGACATTAAAAGCAGCTCAGCATATTAGTGCTCCACCGCTAATTGAAGTCATATCGCATATTAAGCATACGCCTCGTGGTCCAAATGACTTCAAATATATGCGTACGCAGTGCGTTCGGGGCTCATTCAAGGCTGAAGGGGAGAATAGTGAGGGACATGGCCAGGAGGCGCAGGCAAATAAGTAAATTGGATTTACCCCAGCACACCAGCACACACAAAATGCGGCAACTTTGCCTGATTGCCTTGTGATATTGGACTGGGACTTAGAGCTGGGAACTGAGACGCTGAGCTGCACCTTCAGCTGTTGCCTTTTGCCTATTTCAGCTACTTTTACAGCTCAGCTGACAATGTTGCCAATGTTGTACGGTAATTTTACATAAAAGCACATAAAGTGCAATGTTTGATCGTAAAACTTTTTTACGACATTTTTCCTGTACGCATATATAAAAATGCCGTCAGCCAGCAGCAGTTTACCAAGCAGCTCCCCTCTCTGCCTTGCTTCCTGCGCGCCTCTGTTGCTGCTCCTCTGAGTATTTGGCTTTATCTGTTGTGCGTTTATATTTTTTTTTTTTTTTCGGTAGGGAGTAGGCGTCATGAAAACTGTTTGCTCATATAAAATTTGTAACACGTGTGCGAAGACGTCGAACACAACGACGCCCAGACTTCTCTTTCCCGAAGCATGGAAAATTTATGCTTTCTGGCCGGGCGGGGCACAATATCTGCTTTATTGTTTGGCGGCAAGTGAAACACTTTGGAGAATTACCCAACAGCAGGTTCATTGTGCGTTTTGGGCTCTAAATGTCAATCGAAGGCACTGTGAAAAAGTGGCCTGGCAATTTGCAAAAAATGACTTTTATGTACTGCAATTGCAATTGCAGCTTCCGTTACCTTGAGCTAGTCCCGGTTTTAAAATGAAGCATCACACAACATTTAAGCACTCATAATGTTAATGACATGCACAGAAGCCAGCAACAAGAAGAAGAAGAAAACGCCCACGCTTTCAACTGCTTTTGCCAGCATAATAGCCTAAGCCTGGGACTAAGGCTCTGTCTTAGCCATTGTATCCACAAAATGCAAATGCAAATGCAAAAGCAACTGCTAATGCAGCTGTATATGCAACTGTGCCATTTCAGTCCAGGTATGTTACTTTCAACTTTGCAGTCCCATCATCAACGTCATAATGATCATCATCAGCTGAGTCATTAAAAATAAAGTAATTTTCACGCATGTGCCATGCCAAATAGAAAATAAAATGCATTTTCCGCAACAAGACGAATGAGCTGATTCTATTTTACAGTTTCACATGCTGCCAAGCACCCTTTGCCCACGCCCCTGCCCCTGCCCCCAACCTACTAAAGCAGAAAAAAATAAAGATTTTCTATAAAAATGCACGTAATGCAAGTCACAAACTTGCAGCGGGGGCAGCAACGTTGATGGCTGTTGCCTTCCTTGCCTGAGGCATCACACAGAAGGTCACGACTATATAATGCCCTGGAAAATATGCCAATTACACAAATAGCTAATTGTTAAGTTCTTAAATATGATATTTCATTCAATATCTGAGTGTAACACACGACTATGGAATACCCTAAAAGAAAAATTAGGGCATCATTTTCAGTTCTTCCCTTAACAAGATCTAAACGGTTATAGAAAGAATGCACATATTTATTCCATCAAAAATTATGATTCTTAGTTATTCTTAGTTTGGCAAATTTTATTGGCAATCGGCGATTATTGATGAAAATTTCAAACATATTCGACACTGTCTCTAGAAGCGACATACATGTGCTAGTCACGCCTACAACGCTCAATATGAAATGCCCGTGGGCAGGTCGCAGTATGCAGGCCATGAAAAAAACCAACGACAAGCTGGCAGCCTGGCAACCTGGCAGCCTGGCAGTCACACCCCCTCACAGACATAGAGGCAAGTCAAGTTGTCCTAGACGTGGCTGCCGTCGCGTCAGCCGCGGCAACTGCGGTGCACTTTAAGCGAATTTCATTTGTCTGCAGCGTCAACCACTTGACAATCACTCACGTGGCCCAGCCCCAGACCCGGGCCAGACCAGCCAGCAGCTTCCTGCATCCAGCAGCACCAAAGGCAGCAGCAGCAGCAGCTGCAGCGCCCCCGTAACTCCCTTGAGCTGTCTGGCCCGAGCGGCTGGTTGTGCTGATGTTGTTGTTGTTGTTGGCTTGGTTGGTGTTAACAAGTTCCCATGTAGCCGCTTAAATATTAACGCACACACTTACACACACCCATACACATACACACGTATACACACATGTCGCTGCTGTCGTCAACGACGTCGACAACTGTAAATAAATACTCATAGAGCACACGGCACAAGATCTTGTGTGTCATTGCACTCGACGCTTGTTGGTTGCTGCCGGTAAACTCCCTAGAGACAGAAAGAGAGAGAGAGAGAGAGAGCGAGAGTGAGAGAGCATGTCTCAGCCTGGTCAAGACGCAAGCCAAATAAGTAAAATATTTGCCTGGAAACCGCTACAAATCATTAAAATCATCGAAATGCCAACTGGATATAATTAACTGCAACTCAATTCCCACCATGCGGCTGGTTTGGCTGGGCAGCAAGCAGGGGTGCGAGGGGTAGGGTCTGACATACTCAATGTCATGCCAAAGCGAACGCGTCAATGCAATTAGAGCCAGCTCGGGCAGTCGTCCTGGCTCATTACGTGCCAAAAAAAAAAAAAATTGCAGAAGAAATTGCTTGGCAGGCACAAGTGGGCGCCAAGGCACGCCGTCGACCGTGTTAATTGCTGCAAATGCCCGAGGTATGCAACATGCCGCCTGCTGTTGCTGCTCCCGCCCTTCTATACACCTCCTTTGTGCGGCTCACTCGTATATGATATTGCCTTTGTGGCAGCAATTGTTGCTGTTGTTGCGGCAAAATTTATGCTCGCCTGTGGCCGCCAGCCGACTGCTGCAGCAGACACACAAACACACACTGGACACATGTGTGTAAATGCTTGAACATAATTGTTCCGGCCATAAGGAAATATAGCGGCATTCGGCGTATTAAATTATTTTATTGACGCATATCTGGTGGCTGTCTGGGCATTTCTTCAATTTGGCAATAAACTCTTTAAAGTTTTATTAAATTGTGTGTACGACTCTGAGAACTTAATCATGTTGCTTGCCATTGGTTGAAAATCGAACATCATTAGCTCTCAGTTATTTAAAAAGAAGTCTAACCAAATAAATCCCGAAGCTCAGTTCATTTTCCAGCTCATTTGAGTGCCAATGCCACAGTTCAGTTTCATAGTCAAATCTAGAAACAGCAAAAAAAAATAAAGTGAAATGTGGAAAAAAGTACGAGAAAAAGGTAAATCACTGCTCGACAAAATGTGTCAGCGAGCCTCCCCTCAAAACTCAGGCGGCAGCCCATTTAATCATCATTAAGCCGGTGTGAGGGATATGGGGCTCGCCGAGCAATCCTTCTGCCTTTTACAGCACACAGTTTACCTTTAGCCATTTGCACTTTTCGATGCTTTCACGTTTTTCATCATCATTACCAGCAGTCTCCACGCAAACAACAACAACAACAACAACAGCAACAGCAACAACACAGACCGCCATTTGCGCCAAAAGTAATAAATAATTTCGTTTAGCTCGGCAACAGACCAAAAGAACTGGAGCACTGAGACGCCAGCTACGCAGCAGCTTCCTGTTGCTAGCTGGAGGAGGATGAATGAATGAATGTATGGGCATGTGCTAAAAGTTTGTTTGCTTTACTTTTCGGTGTTACTTCCGCAAACATCAAATGTGGCCCCACATTTGGGTGGGTTGGGCGCAACGGAGGCGTGGCATTCATTGAAATATGACAAAATGCTGTTTGAGACATTTTCAGTTATTGATACGCCCGTCAGCAAGCAGCAAAAAATAAAATGAGAAAATGGGATGCAGTCAGGCAACGGAGTCGACCCTATGACTGTACCATAAGTATATGCCTGTGTGTGTGTGTGTCTGCTTGTGTCTGTGTACTTATTAATAATAAATGCAAACGCTAGTGCGAGAGACTGTAGTATAATCCGCCTGAAATTGAAAGCAAAGTTTGGGTTTTGCTGCTGCCTGATAAATAGACAGATTTGGCAATGGGTCGATCAGGTCGCAACATTCGCCTTGGTCGTTCTGGTTGGCCAATGCCACACACGCACTTTATCACAAATCAAGCCAACTTTTTCTTGGTATGCCCAAAAAATCACGCCCCACACACACCCAGACACCCGCACCGCCCCCTGAACACTTTGCTCACTGGTGATAAATTTGATGGCAAAAGAAATTATGAGGGTGTCGTCGCTGGCTGCTCCTGATGATGTCCTGTTGTGCATAAGACCAGGCCTAAAGATATGACGCTATAAATATGCCAAAGCTATAAATTTTCTCAGTGCCTTGTTGGGCGGAGGGACGTAGGATGGTGGGTGGGGTGTACCCGCTCAAAAACCGATCAATGTCATATTTATCACATGTCTTCAACTTTTGGGCTTAGCTTTAGTGGTTGCTGTGGCTAACGCCTCGATTTGTGAGCTTTAAATATTTTTATTATATATATTGGGTATACTTCTCTGCAGCACAACAGGAATGTTTAAAATTTCAATACGCATAAATAACCGAGCATTAAAGTATGCACAATTTGTAAAAATGTTGTCATAAAAACGCGGTTCACAAATGTAAATTGTAATTTCCGCTGTGCGGCTGCAAGTGCCGCGCTGTGGCATGTTGCTACTTTTTGTTGTTGCGGGTGGTGCACGCAGCGTCTCTGTTGTGAAGTTGAACGAACTGCTGTTTGTCCGCGTTTGAATGCAATTAAAATTGTATGCAGCACCATTCATAGTGGCTGTCATTCACATAAATATATATATGCCACATGAAATAAACATACTTACACTTGTAAATTTTAATTGAGGCATGTTGCCGCTGTTGCTATGCTCGCGTTGACAGAGTGACCAAGTTAAAGACACTTGTCTGACACATGTCAGTTTGGCTGACAGTCAGTCAACCGACTTTCCATTAATTAGGCATCATATTTCATTAGCGTAATGAGCGCCTTGAGTGTGAGCGCCCCCTGTGAAATGTGCCAGCTGTGCGCGTTTGAATACAACAACTCCATCAATGGGCAACGGCAACGGGCAACGGCAACGGCAACTATTGAAATCCTAAGCAAAGGCCATGCATATCTCATAGCCGCAACTATCATCAGCAAAAGCTAAGCCGTACCTCGCCGCTCTATGCAAATCAACAGACCTCCAGCTGAAGCTCTTCTCCAGCTTGCAGTTGGCTGTCATGTGAAATGTGTGAAATGTTAACATGACTCGCTGCCTCTTGCCGCTCTTCTTCTTTATGGGTTTGTTGCCTCTTTCGCCGTTGCTTTTCATTATGCGAAATGTACACTAATTATTTTGTAGTTGCAACAGACGCTGCCACAAAAGGCTGTCAGCTGGATTTGAAGCCGCCTCATAGTGCAGCATCGCACAAATCTCTAAAGGAACAACATTTGTATGGTCGAATTTTTACAAACAGTTCTGAAGAAATAATTTGTTAGTCTGTTTTGTTACAATTTTCACTAAGTGCAAAATCGGGCAAATCACATAGCTTTGAGTTGTATTTCTCATTAGTTAATATTTATACAACACTTTGTTCCAGAAGAATATACATAAACTGTGCATATTAAAAAACACTGCTGTTTTATTTAAAACAATATAAGAGCATTCCCACAGTCCCCAAAACTAGCTTGAGAACTTTAACTTATGCCCATTAAGATACATTGTCCGGCAAAAGTTTATATATATATTTATAATAAAAGGACACCAAGGACATTGCCAGCTTATACCTTAAGTCTTAAATAGTTATCATAAAATTGTTTAAAATATTTACTTTATTTAAGCTTATGTAAATATTGTCTTTATAATGGTAGAGTTATGCAAATATAAATTAAATTAAAATCATATTTCGAATATTAAATGTCTTCTTCAGCGGCTTAATTTAGTTGCAATCCCCAAAATTGCCAAGAGCTTAAAGCACAAGCGAAGTTGCTGCTTCATTTTCTATGTATACTATAAGTATCTCTAATGACATAATCTGCTTTTAGGCAACAGTAAAGATGAGCGAGGGGGGGGGGTCAGGAGTTACACTCACAGAAGCGACCTTAAACTAATCCGCTTAAGTGACTTTGTTGCTGCTATTGTTGTTGTTGTTTTTCTTGTTGTTGTTGTTGTTGTCGTAGCTGCCTCGCGCATATTAAACTTATCGCTGGCAACAACCGCAATTATAAAATTATAATGATAATACTCGACTGGGGAGCGGCGACTGCTGACAGTTGGTTTGTCATTGCCAGTCCTGTGGTTGCTGTCGTTGTAGTTGCTGCTGTTGCTGATGATGTTGCCGCGATCTGCGGCATAGATAAGTGCCAACAGCTTTAATACAAGCCAAAGCCAAAAGAGTTATTAAAACAAGGCTCCTGCGCTGACTGTCAGCGCCAGTTGGTTGCGTTGACATGCCAGTAGCTCAGCGGTTCCTCTTCTATCTGAAGGTGTATCTCAAAGCGAAACCCGTTTACGGCTGGCTAATTGCGGCATACAGCGACTCGAATGATAGCAAACACATAACAACTATTTATTAATTATGTTCACAGTTTAATTGCCACTTTCTATACAACTCACACTCGCACTTACTATATCTGTATATTTATCTCCATCTTTACTTGCAGCTCTTGTGGCTCTCACGCGAAAAATGCTGACTAATTTGTGTGACAACGCGGCGCATACGCAATTTGCTTAAATTTCAAAGAGGTGACAAAAACAAACAAAGAAACGAAACGGCCACAATATGAATTGCCTGTGTCGACCCTCGCGAATAATGTCCGTGCGCATTAACTTGCTGGATGAAACCGACTTTATACACGAAATCAAGGTAAGTGGGTGCCACAAATGACACCCTTTGGTGTCAACATTAGCCACATATGCAGCGTCAAGTACGGCAAATGACAACGACACGAATATCCGAAAACTACACACACGCGCTAACTCTGGCTCGGTTGCTTCACATGGCCTGTGATTTATGTCAATTGACAAAAAGTGTTGCATACTTTGCACGTGCTTGCCATATGCTAACCGTCATATGGCTCAACCTCAACCCAACCCAACCCTTGGCGCCCATCGCTGGGCACCCTCATCAATATTTAGTGCAGAGCCTGAGCCGCAGCCTGTGACTTGGCAAACATGCAAAGTGTCATCATTCACACGTCGCCTGCTGCTGTTGCTGCTGTTGCTGCTGTTGTTGTTGTTGTTGTTGCTGCCACACTGCCAGAGCCTGTGGTTGCCTTGCCCCCTGCTTTAAAACTGCGCACGTTTGCCAAATTAAATGGGTCGTCAGCGACGACAAGAACTAAGAGATAAGAGCTCCGAGCTGCCTCATCGTTGTCGCCTTTTGTCTGTCTATGTCGCTAAGAAAATTCTGCTGATGCTGCACGCCATCTCATAGTTGGCATCATTGTGCGGACAAATCAAATAAATAGTTCTTATTTTCTCATGTGTATGCGTGTGTGCGGGTGTGTGTTTGTGTGTGTGTGTGTGTGTGGCCTGGTTTTTGGGCTCTGATTTCAGCAAAGCTTTGCAAAATTTCATTCAAGCATGCAGCATAAATAACTATATAAAATGCCATTGGCTAAGACATAAATTTGACGCTGTCTTATAATTAAAAATATTTTTTGATTACAAGCCGCAAATGTGGCTATTTCTACAAACAGAAATCATATAAAGACAAATTGAGAGCATCGTATTAAAATAACATAAAATTAAATAACAAATAAAAGTAGACAAAACATTTGGACAGAAGTTGCTTCATATAAAAATAACTGATAGAAATTGTGGTTACAAAATACTAAAAGTTATCTGATTTTATTAAATTTTGCAAAAATAATTTAAGGCCCAGTTTCATTACCGTCAACAACACTTTTACATTACAAACATTAAAGGACTGCTTCAATATAGTTTCTAAAATGTATTTTAACTGAAGAAAACCCCGTATCACACCTAAGGGCATGACCTTTGATAAGTGCAAATATGAAATTCTGTGCTCCCTAGACACTGTAGGTATTGACCATATTTTCATAAGAGAAGCAGTCAAAGACCAGGCCACCTATAAGCAAATGTGTAAGGGTATGCCATTTATTGTTTTTAATTTTTAATGAATTATCTTCTTTTTAATGAAATAACCTTGTGTGAATTCCCTACCAAGTGCTCTGTGCCACCTCAGATAAGTGGAACACAATGTGACATGATAAGCATACTTATACATATATCTTATGCAAATGCATGTCATCAAGGTTGCCTGTGGGGTCTGGGACATAATGAGCAGTGTGACTTGAGAGGCCTGCCGGTTAATTATATGCCAGCAGATACACCAGGCTTGGCCTGAGCATAAAGATACTTACGTGTATCTGCATAATCAGAGCGGTTGATCGGTGAGGCGCCCACGGCATAGTGTTCCAGTTCAGTCTTGATTGATCGAGCAGGCCAATGGAACGACAGGCTAGTTAGCAATTCTTGGAACTGACTAATGACACTTGGCGTCGCGTTGAGCTGCCAAGTTGCATGTTGCATGCTTAAAGTTTTTACTGAATCTGCTGCTGCGGCTGCTTCAACTGTTGCTGCAACAGAATTGAAGCACGTAAACGTTAATAATCGCAGCTCATCAACAAGACATTTATAATAATTTTACAACCACATGCACTTGCCAGCCTCAACAAGTCTTAAATACAATCCACAGCAAGCTGTAAGTCGCAGTAAGCCACCAAATCGACTGAAAACAAGCGGCTCTAAGCTACTCAAAGCGACTTTGTCTGGGCCCCCTACTCACCCCCTAACTAACTGGCTGGCTGGCTGGCTGGTTGGCTGCCTGCCTGCCTGTTGGCTAGCATAAATTGCGCATTAGACATGTGTTACGATTCAGGCGTTGTGTAGTGGGCGTGTCCCACAATTTGACAATGGCAACCTGGGCGGACAACCACTGGCAGTCGTCGCTATCGTCGTCGTTGTCGGCTTTGCGCGGCGCGGCGCACGCCTCGGGTCATTATTAATGAGTTTAAACTGGCAACAGGGACAGAAATTGCAAATAGGGGGGGGCCAGTGGCGGGGCACACATTTGTCTCTGGCCTGCACTCGGGCAACTTATCGCATGTAATTATTGGCCGAGAGGCTCACGTACCATGTCAGTCGCATGATTGATAAAAGGCTCGCCGACAAAATACCAAAAAATCAACCATGAATGAAATTACGCGGCACAAAGTGCTGCGGCTCGACGGGATATGCAAAGCAGTGAAAAAATATAGCTGCCATTTTAATTAGTAAAGACCCTGCTATTAGATACTCTACAAAATTGTATGGATAATATTACCTAAAGTAGTTGGATGGAAAATAAGTCAGCCTTCAGATCTTTTAAAACTGTATCAGCTGTTAACTAGTTCAGCTGTGAGTAATGCTTGAAAAAATTCATTGATTTGTATCTTCATAAGATTTTGTTATATACCCCTTAAAGTGCTGTTGGTTGGGGTATGGAAATGCGTGTGGCCGGCTTGTTGTAAACGTAATTTTATTTACGCGTGCACTTGTCCCAGCTGTCTGTCAATGTGGCAACCACGTCGACTGCTGCTGCAGCTGCGGCGTTGTTGTCTGCGCCGCTTTTGACGGCTGCCGATGGCACTAAGAGCACGCACTTAAAGTCGCCATTGCACGACTGCAGTCGTGTTAATGAAACGGTGGGGAAGGCAGGTACAGGGTGTACGAGAGCAAGGGGCAGTTACTGTTGCGGCAGCCAGTAGCTTGCGGTTGACTCGTTTTGCATTTCATTGCGACGAACTGGTAAACTGCTGTTGCTGCTTTTATCAGACTAACAGCAACAACAACAAAAACAACAAGATACAGATAGACACATCCGCGACATCAGTCAATGTTGTGCGACTGCCTCGACAACGTGTCGTAATCGATATTTCATTGCCATGACGAGCAGAGCGCACGTTGCGTATGATTGATTTTTGCTATGTGTGCAAGATGAGAAGGCTACAAACAAAAAAAGCACACACACACACACACACACACGCACATGTACACATAAATGGGATACCTACAACTGTGGCCATGATTCAAAAAACATGTCTACTGATATCGAATACCTTAATTTATGATGTATGTAGCAACCGTTGGAAATGATGTCGATGTCGATGCTGCATGTAAACATAAACCATTAGAGTGCTCGCAGTCTGTTTCTTGCCTCATCATTTTTAATTAATCGGACATTTTTGTTTGCTATTCAGCTGAATCGTTAGGAAAAGATACACAGAAATGAATTCAAATTGATTTAAACATCCAACTTTATAACATAACACATAAGTTTTATAAAAGTACAGAATCCAGAAAAACCCAATAATTCAGCTTGTCTAACAAATTCCTAGCAACATAATTTTTTTTTTTGCCACACAATTGAAATTTAACCGAAAGGAATAATAAACATAAAGCCCTGACAATAGCTAAGTAATGGAGCAGCCCAGTCGCGGTGCGGCTTTAAAGCTCAGCTCCCAAAAACCTGGCAAAACTGTGACAAATGGTTTCTGACGACTTCATGCCAAGACATGCCGCTCGTAGAGCAGTCCAGACAACATTTCTTGGGGCCATATAAGCGCAGGCTGCGCGCGCACATTTCGGTCATTTATCATGCTTACATGCTAATGACATCTGGCCAGGGCCCAGAAGAAACAATTCGCGGCCCAAGCCGCATAACTTCAAGTGCTCGCGTCGAGTCGCTGTTGGTTGTTATATAAGGTTATATATAATTATATTTTAACGGTTAAAACTGAAACACTCAGAGCACTGTGCTGTGTGGGTTTCTGTTTGGCTAGCGCTTAATTCTGTCAATACAGGGTGCTTGCCGCGTGGCCTTTTCAGAATTTATGTAAATCATTCAACACACTTCAAACTGGCCACAATGACAAAGCCGAAATGGACAGAAATGATTTCTTCAAGTATTTCACGAGCAAACACTTCAGCACAAGGCAGCTCGCTGCAGCGGCTAGACAAAATGGTATCTGTGAGATACGTACGTATCTAGATACACTTGTGTGTATGTGTGTGTGTGTGTGTGTGTATCTGTTGACCACGGCATAGACTTTATGCCTCGGGGGACATTTAATTAGACTCGCTTCGTTCCAAGCGTTCACACGCCAAGCTGGCCAAATAAACCTGCAGTTTATGGCCAACATAATTAAGTTAAAAGCTTTTTTACAGCTCGGCCTGCGCGCTTTTAAATTGATAATGAAAATAAGGAAAACCCATGAAGCGTACTTAATAGCTAAATAAATGCTGCCAGCTAGATTTTTGCCACACCCACACCTGTAAAAGAGCTTAAAGACAACATTTCCCTGGTAATGTAAATGAAAATCGGCCGTTTTCCCAATGACAGTTCATTGATTTAGCCTGTCAACTGATATTGAAAAAGGGTAGATAACGCATAAAAGGTAAAAACAGTTTGAGTTAACAACGAATTTTAAATTCCCTTAATTTTTCTATACCTAACACCTTCCACCAAACCCGTTTTTTTTATCGATTAGGATAAAAGCTTCCTGCAGGTTCCATCAATTGACTTGATTTGTTAGTAAAAATGTCTCAAAAAAGACTCGTCTATTATAATCAGCCATATACCCTTTTGGCAAGTGTATAAAAGGGCGCAATTAATAAAAAGGTTGAGCCCGAGAGTTGAACATTTTACCTTTTGGCAAAACTCGGCACAGCATCTTTTGGGGTTTGGGAGTAATTACTTTATCTGTTGCTGAAGTTGCGCTTTGGTTGCTAATAGGATTATCTAACAGACAAAATAAAAAAGTAAAATACAGAACTGGCTGGCTAAAAAGCCTCGGCATGAATTTTGTGGCAGTCGCTGGGGTTTTTTGCAGCTGTCAGAACCATAACTCAGTGTCATGTCGGTTTGTTGGTTACGAGTCTTTGTATTTGAATACATATAGTACGTAGTCAGATACGAGTATCTGCGTGGCTGGCCGCAAAGCCTCCAGACAAGACAAAAAGCAATTGTTCGATGGGGGCCGTGGCCGGCAACAGAATCGAAATAGATTTGCAAACAATTTGCAACAATTCAATCAAAAAACTTTAAACGCAAATACAGAGAAATACGACGGATAGAAAGACAAACAGCCAGCTTGAGGGAGCAGCAGCAGCGGCAACAGCGGGGGCACATGACGGCCATCAGATAACTCACTCACTTGGTGGTCTGATCGGGTCGGGTTTGAGCTGTGCTAAGCTGTGCTGTGTATGGTCTGGTCTCCAGCATGGACTGGACCAGACGAGACCAATAAAGACCACTTCTAGACTTTTTGCGCCCTATGTCTCTGTCGGTATCTCTGTGTGCCGTTTGTTTATCCAAGCGTTTGAATGGCGCACAAGCCAACAAGTAAAACGCCAAAGAAATTCAAGGTGAGTCCGCGCCATGGACCCATGTTTATTTTTTTTTTTTCTCTATTCTTCTTTTGATGTGCGAGGATAAGCGCAAAATATTTGCCAACCAGCCAGCGAGTCAAACAATGATATCCAACATTTCTGCTGTCTGCTGCGTCTCTGCACTCGCAACGTTTTGCGTGTGGAAAATGCAAGTGATGCAGGTGAGATGCCGCCAGTCGAGGCGTTGACGGCGTCTCGACAGCAGCGGAAGTTGTAGCTCTTGCTTTCCATGCCGGAAAGCAGCCGACAAGTTGAACAGTTGTACAGTTGCATGTGCAATATTTCACAGAACAAACAGCAAACGGGCTGGCCAGACACTAAGATACATACATACACAGATACACTCTCACATGTGCACATTGATTGCCCGAACCACAAATGAGCTGAGGCTGTGGCAGCTTGCTCAGTGCCAAAGCCAAAAAGATGCGCAAAATGTCAACGGGGCCAACGAACAGCGACCGACAACTGACAACCAACAACTGACAACCAACAACTGACATAGCCTAGAAAGCAAAAAGTGCCGCTATGAGAATGGACGAATGAGTGTGCTCTTAACTCATATTGCATTCGTATGGCATATGTGTGTACTGTTGCAAGCTGAACTGATGCTAAGGCCATCCGCATGCTGCATTGTCAGGCTATGTGCCTGGTGTGGCATGCGAAATAAAACTCCCGTAAGCAGACAGCCAGCCTCTAAGATCTGAAAGCGTAAGAAATAACTAGAAGGCAAATAGGAACCTGAATTTAGTTGCCCTTAAAAAAAGTTGAAGAAAGAAGTATTTAGCAAGCGCAGATATTTAGTGAAGGAGAGGCCAATTGCCTGTCAAAATTATAATCAAACATTTATTAGCTGCACAAACTGCCTGGTAAATTTTAAAGGCTGAATCGGCAAGCAAAAATAAATTCGAGCTGCACATAAGATTTAAGGAATTGTCAACTTTTACAGGAATATAAGCTAACTTTTCTTATCCTACACTCTAATGGAATGAAAAAGAAGTATTTAGAATGTATTGTATGGTGGATTTCCAGTGCATTTATAATTTCTTATCAAATATTTATCAGCCGGACAAGTAGCTTGGTAAATTTTAACAAGTAAAGTATCCCGAGAAGAATAAGAGCGAAGTTAGCTTGTAAATGATTGGCAGCAATAAGAATGTAATAGATGTTACCAAGTGGATGACTGTGCATGAATTGCCTCATTTCAATAAGAGTATGCAAAATGTTGAGGCATCTCTCGACAGCGGGAACAAACCGACAAACAGTAAGCCGAGACGAACCTTGACTGAGCTGCAGGAATTACGCAAATCTCGTTTGTTGAATGTGTTTTCAGTTAGCTGAAGATGCGCCAGCATCAACGTTTCAGCCTCGATTGGTATGCGCCGTGGGGCGAGGCGGGGCGTGGCGGTGCCAGGAGCCGAGGCGGCATGGACATAAATCTGTTTTAAGCATTTTGGCTCCGGCTTGTTTTGTGCATAACGTTGACGATGTCGACGACTGCGACACGATGTAGCTGCCACTGCTCTTCCTCTTCTCTCTTCTACTTGTCGCCGTTTTGTCTCTGACATTGCAAGCGACTGCGTTGCTTTTTTTTATTATTTTCATTTTTGCTTTTGCTTTAGCTTTGTTTGGTCGCAGCAGCTTAAAACTCATAATGCCGTTATAAACACAAACGAATGTGTGTGTGTGTGTGTGTGTGTGTGTGTCGTTGTCAAAGGTCAGCGCACGTTTAAGCCAAGCAGCGCAATTAAACGCACAATGCATTTGGGGAAGTCTGCAAAAGCGGCTAAAGATACAAATACACAGATACAGCTACACGGATACAGATATATTTTCAGAGTCCAGATTTCAGCTTAATATTAGAGCTGTAACAAGCTGTTTTTTGGCTACGGATGCGAGCTGTCAGACCGAAGCAAATAAGCTGCAGCGAATGGAAAATTGTGCACAAAGTTGCGATGTCAGAGCATCTGGAGGAAAATCCGCGGCTGCACATGGAAAACGTAAACTATGTGTTAATTATGTTAAATTCAAAGATGTTGCACTTCAGTGCACAGATTGGGATTCATATTGTGATTCAGTTTTTCACGCAATTCCCTGGTCGTGGAAAAGTGGGTTAGTCACGTAGCCAAAGTTTTTGCGGCAATGGCGTTGATTAAGTTACCCAAAAGACGCTGCTGGGATTTAGGCGGGTGGGTTGGGGGAGTTGCAGAAATTGTCGTCTCCGGTGCCTTCAGATAGCAGGCACCATGAATCGAGTGGTGTGTGGCAAAGTCGAGACACACACGTGCATGTGGTGTATTTTCTTGTTTTCCACTTGCCGCTCACTAATTAAGTTGCATGGCAAAAGTTCTTTGCCGACAGCTGACAAGAAAAGTGCTTGGTAAAAATACAGACAACTTCAGTATATGGGGCATTTGGAGTGGTCGTTCAATGTGAAGCAGTGGAGATGAGTGGGTGTGGCTAAAAATGTAAGCTCATTAAGTGGATTTTCCTGCTGGCTATGGCAATGGCGTTGAATTTGCCATCAGTCGCCAACAGCTACTCTAGAAACATCAAAGTAAGCATAATTTGATTAAGACATTTAAGCCAAAGACCTAATCATCATTAGCATCAACATAATCATCGCCCTGGCTCATGGCTCATCTAAAAATCACCACTCTTGGCAGCCTTTGATGCCCCAGACTTGTATACATCATTGATTCTCAGCAAGGCGAACGTAATTTATTGAACCCGGCAACCAAGTGACTTACGGGCCAGAACCAATAACCAGAGACAAGGGTGGGCTCCGCCCTGCCTGGCAGCCTTTCTGCCTACCAGACAGCGTGGCCAAACATTTTGGGACCTAAATGCACAAGTTTTTCCGGGCTTGCGCCGAGTTTGTGATTAATTGCTAGCTATTGCGGCCTTTACATGTTACGTTGATTTTAAGCCATAAGTTTGTTAAAGGCTTTTAGGCATGCATGAAGCGTAGTTCATTAGGATCGGAGCGAGTGGTCTATATTAGTTTCAAGTTGGTTTTTGGTATTGATGGGCCTTAAAGGACGGTTAAGGGCCTTAAAGTTTGCTATAAAAATCATTTGGGTAATGCTCTTAAAACATTTGGACTATGAGGTATATATATTCTGAGTGTATTAACAATTACTAAAGGGATTTCAGTTCGTTCTAAAAATGTAGAGGTCTCTAGAGGTACTGTAGACCTTTAAAACTTTGACCGGGGGTCAAGTGACAGCAATTCTACACTCTCCCACTGAAGCATCTTACAAAATTTTATATTGTGTATACAAATAAATATCATAAATTCTGAAATGGGAATGCAAAACGAAGTCTTAAACTAGCGGCATTAAGGTCCAGGCGCTCGAGCTAACGTTAAGTAAAGTAATCAAACAGCATATTAGATTTAAATCGTTGCTGACGCACACATTAGCTCATAAAGCATTTTAATGTTAAGAGGTGGCAAGCTATTACAAGAGATTACATTGGTATATTAAGTATTCTATTTACGAGAAAGAGTTGGCAACTTTTCGTGCTATAGATACTCGCTTTCCAAGTAAATGGCAGCCAACCATTTCACGAACACTCATGAAGCTTATGCATTTTTAAAATGCACTTTCCTACTTATGTCCTTACGTAAAAGCACTGACAACAATGCAGCAACAGGCAGCAGAAGGCAGGCAACGGGCAACAGCAGTTGCTAGTTGCAAACTGCAAGTTGCAAGTTGAAAGCAAGAACAAGGACATGTCTCGCTGCTGTTGTAGTTGAACATTTTACGAGTCATTGTTTAATGTGCTCGCCTGTGCAATGTCCTGTCTTACACGTTCTCTCGTAACTCTAATGCAATTTTACAGGACATGCCATTATGAGATTAGCAGCTGTCATTGTCAATGTGTCATCTGTGTGCTTCGGTTGTTCTCGTTATGCCCGTCATTCATTTGACAATTAGTTTCTGAGTATTATCAACAAAATGTATATGGTTTATGGCAACAATGGGATTTTATACAAGGGGTCAACTACTGCTTGTGCTTTAAAATTGCTGGGTGTGCTGTCATATACAGATTATCGCCAAGCAAGCGTATTTTCTTGGGCTCTCAATTCCCAAATGACAGCTTACAATCGTACTCAGCAGTTCATTTTTGTATAGCCTCGGATCTCTTGAGTTTGCTTGTCCTTTTGTTGGTCAGCAAAAGGTTTAACATAAATTCAAAGGGCGCTGCCAATGGAAGACACGGCTTCGGCTTGTTCACACTTGGCAGCCATTAAGTTTATGACGCAACAACAGTAAAACATTCCCAACACAAAAAGGATGCATGCAGGATGCGAGCATCTCACTGGCCACCAGGGGATGTTTGGCGAAGCCAAAAATACTATAAATAAAACATGGCAGCGGTCGACATACCTAAACCGCCCCACGCACCGCCTACCGCAGGCGAAAAAGAAAACAAAAATCGCAGCAAAAAAATGTAGCTGCCCTAGAAGTCAGAGAGGGACCTGATGGAGATCTGGAGTGCCCTGGTAGTGTCTGGTCAGCGCCAAAAATCAAACATGTTGAGCGCCAGCTGCGGCAGACAATGAAGAAGCAGCCATGTGGCATGTGGAATGCGTGTGGCTGTGTGGCACTTTGTGGTTAACAATGGTGCGCCTCCTCGCCCATAGTTTGGCTGCTTTGCGGTTGCAGCTGTGCCCGAACGAATGGGCCCGAACGCCCTTAGGGAATCAACTCAATTTATTATTGGCGCTAGTCGAAAGCCAAAAACAAAAATTGGCTTTTTAAAGCGCTTGCTGCCCGCACACGAATTAAATTAAATCAACAACAACAAGAAATGTTTCGATGGCCAGCAACTGCTGAAAGGGAGGGGGCGCAGTCTGGGCCGCTGTCTGAGCCAAGGCGTGGCATTTAGCGCACATTTTTTTATCAACAAAAAAAAAAAGGCGCAATTTTCCAATTGAATAATTGTCGCCGGCAAGTTTTCACTTTTGTTGGCCGGACGCAGCCAACCAGGAAGATAGCAGCAAGGGCTGAACGAAACAGCAGGACGCAGAGCCAGAGACAGGACGACAGGACGATGGCAACTGGGCAATGGCTGTGGCCATTCAATGGCTCAACAGTTTGTCAGTGTTTCAGTGTTTCAAGGTTTTGAGTGCTTGCTTTGCCATTGAATAGATATTGCCAGCTCCTTGCCTGGCCAACGTTTTCTTTGCTCCATCTTTCTCTTTCACTCGCTATCTTTCTCTCTCTCTCTCTCTCTCCGTTTCTATCAGTGGTTTCTCTTTATCTCTATGCTGCAACACAGCCTTTTAACAACGATTTTCTTGTCTATTTTCAGGATGATTTGCCGGGCCAAGCGCTGCTGGATGTCGTTTTTGCCAGGCTCAATTTAATCGAGACTTCATACTTTGGCATACGCTATATAGACGATGAGAATCAAACGGTAAGTGGCGGCAGGGATGGCGTCCTGGGCACAGGATATGGCAACTGACTGGCGTATCCTGCTCCTCCTGTGCCGTTGCCGTTCCTGTTGCTGTGCAAACATATTGGTTTTTGAAATTCATTTTCGTTTTCATTGAAATTCATTGAGGCGCATTGAGGGGCGTCAAGAAAGGAAAACAAAAAGTCGAGCTCGCCAAACTCTTTGAGCCTTTGACGCAGCCGGCGAGACGCCCACGCCTGCAGGCCAAATTATATAATTTCGCTTTCAGACAGGGCAGCCGACAAGGGGCGCGTGTCGCCTTGGCCTTTCATTGAAATTCACTTTTATGCCACTTGCCACACGCATATAAGTGCCAGCGTGTTCTCCGTGTGCGCCTGCTTTTATGTGCGTCCATAAAAGCGGCCACATGGGCACACCTGTCAACGCCAACAAGCTGACGCACACACTTATGCGTCGTGTGTGTGTACGCCATTTTATCATTTTGAAATTTATTTTTCTATTCTCTCTCATTGGTCCATTTTACAGCACTGGCTGGATCCAGCGTCGCGCATCTCTCGCCAACTGAAACCCAAATCGGATCCATATGATTTGTATTTCGGTGTCAAATTCTATGCCGCCGATCCTTGCAAGTTGCTCGAGGAAATTACGAGGTAAGATTAATCGATTTAAAAAAAATTAATCTCAAAGTGGATACATTTTTTTTTTTAATTGCATTTCAGTAAATGCATTAAGTGAATTACTCAGCTCTGTTTCATTTTTTCGCATTATTTAAAACTTTAACGATTAAATTTTTCGCATTTTATTAAACGAATTCAATTTATTAATTGCCACACACTCACAATTCAATAACCAACAAATTAAACGAGTTGACGGCCACAGGACCCTCTACAGAGGGCAGGCAGACAGCTAATGGATGGTGAAATAATGTTTTTAATGCATTTATGCACAGTATGCATATCAAGCAAAATAAATTGGAAACAATGCTTAAGACTAAAATGATATGCTAGGATATACCCTCCAGTACATTAATAGATAATTTAAATATTTAAGGAATTTTCTGCACAAATAATAAATTCTGGCATTACGTTTGGAATCTTATTTAATCGTGTTGTTCTTTTGGAGATACAGATATGGTGTACTATGCATAATATACGTATCTTTAATAACGCACATGATAAGAAAGCCATTCTAAGCAGTCTACGTCTAAGCATACATACATTAACCATTGACATATCAAGGATACATGCATTTAGGGCATATTATCTTCGGAGACAAATATATATAATCTTGTCTGTTGCATATATGTACAAACAATATCTATACCCTATTTGAGGCGTTTTATAGCAAGAGGGTATAAAAATGGCAATCGTCATGGTGCGCGAAATTGCGAAAACTCCAAAGGATAATTGGGCCGGCAGCCAGTCTGGTCGACAGCACTCTTATGTGTCGTGCTTTAGCTATGCAGTTAGCTGCATTCATCAAGCATTTGGTGTGTGCAAATATTTGCGCTTAATACGACGACACGTAGCCGCCATAATCGTCACCAAGTGCGGGTGGCGACTGGACGGCAGGGAGACTGTTTGAGTGCAATGGGAGTTGGGGAAGCGGGTGGGGCGGAAATGTTGCGGATACCAATCGCTGGCCAAACATCATCAAATCTCGCGCGGGCGGACTGCCAACGGCTGCGCTAATATTGGCGCATATAAATCCAGTGAAATGCAGTTAAATGCACTGAAATGAAATGCACTTATAACGCAGCAGCAGTTGGCTATTTCGCTGAATATTACTGAAGTGCAGCGGGGCCGCAGAAAGACAACGAGGGACAGAGACACAGACAGAGAGAGGGAGAGAGGAAGAGAGAGATCATTTTGTTATTTTAGCTATACAAAGTCTGCGGCACACAATAAACGGCAATTGACTTTGACGGCATGTTGCATGTGGCACGTTGTGCTTCAAGTGCCACCGATATGCTTTAGGATAAGGGATAGTTGAAATGAGTTTGTTCACAATATTGATACATATGATATAATGCAGCAAAGCATTGGATTGATCGATACCAGAATGGATTACTTACTAAACAAACAACCTATCAACTCCAACTTGCTGCAAATATGTTGTGGAAATATGTGACGACCTCTTCAATGTTGTTGCCCTTATTACAATAGCTAAAATGGAGCATATTAAGGTTCTAAAAAGGCATGTGACAGACAAAAGAATATAGTTTTTCCAGCCATTGTTACTTCTAATTATAGTTATAGTTATTTCGATCCAGCCATATTTGACTTAAAGCTTTTGGTCTCAGTTAGTTAGTTAGGCTTAGTGAATGGGGGATATACACTCTCTATTTTGTCTATATACTAACTTAAGTATAAAAATCGAAATTCAATAAATAGTTGCATGATGATATTCCATTCCCTTTAATTTATGTAAACCAAAATGTATAGCATTCAGTTGGGATACTTCTGCCTTTAGCAGGGTATTGCCTAGTCGAACACTCTTGTTTGTTCTTTATTTGTTAAATGATTTTGTCGGCCAAAGCAAACAGTTTGTTTGGGAGTTGCGTATTGTGTGTGTTTAGGCCAAACATCAAAGTCGTATCCAAATAATTTTATGCGGCGATTTGTTTGCGAACTTGTTAGCTGCCTCCACAGCGCGTTGCTGCTGTTACTGTGCTTATGGAGACAAATAATTAAATTTGTTCACTTTTATTTACTTGACAGATATCAACTTTTCTTGCAAGTCAAACAGGATGTGCTACAGGGCCGTCTGCCCGTGGCCTTTGAGCTGGCCGCCGAGCTGGGCGCCTTTGTGGTGCAATGTAAGTAAAACCAGAGTCAAACTGCAGGCGTTAGCTAAAAGTGAATCTTTCATCTCTCAGCCGAATTGGGTGACTATGATCAGCGACGCCATTCAAAGGGCTATGTCTCGGAGTTTCGCCTGCTGCCTAACCAGAGCAGCGAGCTGGAAACCCGCGTCTCGGAGCTGCATCAACAGCTGAAGGGCATGTCGCCATCCAGCGCGGAGCTGAACTATTTGGACAAAGTCAAATGGCATGACATGTATGGCGTTGACTTGCATCCCGTGCTGGTAAGAACACATATGTTGTGCCGCATCCGCACTTCATCCCCTTTTAGAACCAAACAGCAACCACAGCATGGAGCTTGGTTCACTGCCTCGGCTGCCCTGCAAGCAGCCAGCCATAAAAGGGGTCAGGGCGAATGCAAAGTTTAATTTCATTTCATGGCAAATATTATAAATCATTTGCTCACACACATTTCTGGGGACCAACGCAATGATTACCCCACGCCCCCACAGCCCCGTTGGTAGACACGGCTGGTCTGTCTCCAGTCCAGACTAACCCGATATCCACCACCCCCCGTCCGTTCGTCCGTCGTTTCGTATGTCGTAGCCGCTTTTGTGCTGCGTAAGTTGGCACTTCATTTGCATTTTTTATTGCCCTTTACTTTGATATCAAACCTCAATAAATCACCAGCTGTGTTTGTATACGAACCATGAATGTGTGTGTGTGGGGTGTGTGAGAGCGGGGGATGTGGACTGGGGGATGGGCGATGGGGCAACGCTGTAAACCCTTGTACTCCACATGCCTGTGGTATGTGTAGTCCCGTCTACTTCTGTTTGTTTATAGACACAAATCATTGACTATCGCGGCGCCAGTTGCCAGCCAAGACTTCTCGCCTCTCCCTTCAGTCCTGCTTGCGGCGCCTTGTGCTCCCTCAGCTTTTTAATTTAATTAACAGCTAAATTAACATTTATTTTCTTTTTGTGTGTTTTTTGCTTTATGTGCAGGGCGGGCCGAGTGGGTTAACACGGATGGCCCATAAGGCGTCGCACAACTGCTAATAGGCCAAGCTGGCCAAAACTTTTCTCTCTTGTTAACAATTTTTTTCTGGCCATAGCCAAAAACTTTTAGCTTTAACAAAGGCTCTCCTTTGTTCCCCAAAAAGTCTCTAACTCTAACTTCAGCTCGAACTTAGCTCATTCTCAATTCTATTTTCTTTTTGTTTTCCAGGGCGAAGACAGTGTTGAGTACTTTCTGGGCCTGACGCCCAGCGGGATTGTCGTGCTGCGCAACAAGACGACGGTGGCTCATTACTATTGGCCGCGCATTGCCAAAGTTTATTATAAAGGACGCTATTTTATGCTCAGGATAAGCGATAAAAATGTAAATTTCAGCGCACCAGCCGACAATACGAAAGACGATGACGATGACGACGGCGGCGACGACGGCGGCGACGACGACGACGAAGAAGGCGACGACGAAGTATTTGCTCCTAGCCATAAATATTTCGCTGTCGAGTGCTTCTTACAATTTGCAGTTCGTTTTCTATTGTTCGCTTCAAGTTTTTAATGTTACTTGTAGAAAGGGTATCACCTGGCACTTTGTTCGACCTACATCTCTCGAAAGAGTTACTTTTCAGAAGATAGTAAGGTTAAATTCTCACCGAGGTACCAAACATAAGACTTTTCATCGGCAAGAATGCAGATATTCAAATACTTAGTATTCAAGATGTGCTCTTATTCTCATTCTCATTCTCAAAATACGTATTATGTTTATGAAAAGTATTTGTACATTCTGTTTAACTCAATCATTTTTTCCGTCTTGATTTACACTCGCAGTGTATTCAAGTTTCAGTGCAGGAAAAACATTGTCTTTTTACAAGCATTTCGCAGTGTTGCCAATTTTTTTCCTCTGTGTGACAACTTTTTGGCTGTCAACGTCCTCCAGTGGGAGAAGCTGAAGCACTCGTTAGACAACAAGTAGCTAGTAGCTGATAGCAGATAGCTCTTGCTCTCAGCTCCTTGGCAGTTTTTCTAACTTGAACACTTTTTGGTGCTAACGCTTTGATAATCAAAAAACTTTTCCGCAGTTGACGCACACAAAAGCGAAACTTTACCAGTTCCCATCTCTTTTTTTTCGGTGATATTTTTTGGCCAAGAATTCACACTTTACATTGGCAAGAGGAAAGTTTGCCGCGGCCCAGAATTCAGCCGGGCATTCATTCACTCAATTTGCCTTTACTTGGCAACTGCATCTTTTGTCGGTACACGTCTGCGTCTCCTTCTCCGCCCTTGTCATCGTCCTCGTCATCGTCGTAGTCATCGTCATCGTCATCGTCGTGACTTGACTTAGTGCTTATCACACTTGCGCTATTCCTTCCTTGCCTTCTTCACAGAATGAGCTCAGCACTTATGGCTTCGAAACTCCACGCAAATCGGCGTGCAAACATTTGTGGAGATGCTGCGTGGAGCATCATGCGTTCTTTAGACAGGTGCGCGTTGCGCCGTTGCCCAATTCCCAGTCACACGCAGCGGATTTGTTTCAACTGGGCTCCCGCTTCAGACACAGGTGAGTACGAGTACCTCCCCACAGCCGGCACCAGCTCCAAGAGGTGCTTCAAGTGTGCAGACAAATCTGCCGGAAGTATAACCACATTCGAGTGGGTGATGGCTGTGTTTGTGTGCGAATGCTTTTTGGCATTGAAATAATGTTATTAAACGCAGGCCGGAGCCATAACCAAGATGCACAGCTTGTGCGCTTTTGTCCAATTTATTAGCCAATTTGCAGCGTTCCAAAAAGTGAAGCCAATTAAAATGTAACCAAGTACTTCAAATCCTATTGGGAAAGTGCAGCTCATGTGATTAGATCATTAAAGGCCAGCATGATTCAGTGCTGGGCTAAATGAACTAGTTCACCAATGGAATGAACTAGTTTAATGCAATCTACGCCCTTACCGGATTTATTAAGAATTAGTGTTCATGTAGTTCATTTGAACTGGTTCAGCAGAAGTTGCGGCATCTCTAATAGAAGCAACCACATGGTTGCACACACATAGATCAAGTTTACACCAACTCGACTGCCCAGCTAATTGGAAGTCCAATAAAAATGTCGGATCTGCAGGCAGTCCGACAAACTCAAGTCGAGCGCAAAGCCCACTAATGACTTTCTGTGAAATGCCTCCAAGCTGTAGCCGGAGCTGGAGTCGAAGTTAAAGCCGAAGCCAGAAACTCAGCCTGAGCCGCCGGCAAATGCAAGGCAATTGTGCATGACGAATGTGGCAGGGACCTAGGTCTGGCCCCCGTTTCGACCATGTCCAGGTTCATGTTTATGACAGCCATTTGCGGTGACTGCGGCCGGGTCATTTACTGGGCGAAACTTTCTTGCACTTGGCCGCTACGAACTTGGTCTAAATCGAGTTCACGTGGCTAAGCGTTACACAGCGAAACTATTTGCCCGCCAGGGTGGTTGGGCAAAAGTTTTGGGGCGCCGGCCTCGGCGCACTTTTTACGAGCGCTCGACAGGCTCGTCAGGCCCGTCAGGCTCGACCAGCGTTTTTAATTTGTGAAACAAACGAAAGTTTTTTACAACCTTTTTATGGTTCACTGTTCATTATTACCAACCATGAGCATCTTGTACTATTATTGTTTTTATTTTATTTTTTTCTGTTGCTTATTTTTGTTAATATTTTCTGGACGCCTTCATGCCTACTTTTATGTTGCCCAACAATCGCATGTCCGACCCAACCCAACCAACCCACAACCAAAGTCGTACGGACAAGCAAATGGAGAAGGATGCACTTGCCGCCGGACGTGCGCCGCCCGCCTTTACGCGCGTACCCTCCAAGCGCCAGCCCCGACGCGTGATTGATGACTTTTTTAACAGCAACGGCGGAGGTGGAGTTGGAGGCGGCGGCGTCGGCGTCAGCGTCGGCAACATCCTCATTGGCAACCGCCCTCTGCCGCAGCCGCTACCGCTGCAGAGCTTGGCCAACAGCAATGCGAACGCCAACGCCAAGTGAGTACTCCAAATATCCATCATTTGTTTTCATTTCATGCACAAAAGTTTTGATTTACCCAACGTCAGTTCTCTATTTGTCGGTATGTATATATGCATATATATTTTTTTGTACGCTTCCTTTGGCGCAGTGGTCCTTTTTTGGAAAAAGTCTTTTTTCGGTCATAATTTTGTAGAGCCGCGCCGGCCGGAAGTGCTCTCATGTTGCTCGCTGCAGCATCTTCCTTTGATCTGTTTTTAATTTTCAGCATGTGAGTTTTTTTGGGGCTTTCTCCATTTGGGGCTGTCTACAGCATCAGCCCCAAAATACGCAACAACTCCCTAAGGGGGAAATACATATGCAGTTTCCCATGTTGGCATAGTGAAACTGTCGCCCTCTCTCTCTCTCTCTCTCTCGCTCTCTCTTTATCTCTTTCTATTGTATCAGTTGAATTAAAAAAAAAAGATAAAAAAAAAAAATGCAGAAAACACTTCATCATGCCCCATGTGTGTGCGTGTGAGGAGTTGTGTTTGACAGGCCGCCGCCTTCGCATTGTTCTAGTGAATGTTATTGTTGCTGTGATGTCCTTATTCAAGTGCTCCTGTGGCATGTGTTTTTGTGCTGCCCTTTTTTCGATTTCGTGCTCAAAATCCATTTAGTTGCCATTTGATGGCAGTTACATTGTCTAGACGCAACATTTATTAAATGTTTCATGGTTCTGAACATCAAATTATATATGGACAAATAAAAATCGGCCATTAGAAAAGCGTTGGCGTTGGCACAAGCGGAAATGTTGCCAACATGTTCTATCAAGGCGAGCGAGAGTTTAATGGAAATTGAGTCATACGTCGACAGATCGAAGATTTATATGTGGGCAGGGAAAATGTTGGGAGTTGTAGACAGCAGTTTCCGATATTTGTTTGAGTGGCTTACGAAAAACAAATTATTAACGTAAGGCATTTCATATAAAGAGTCAGCGATTAATAATCCTTACAAGAAGAATGGACTTGGTCACAACATCAAATATTGTACTTCTAATATTTACAGAGGTTGGGTTCTCATAAATCATTAATCTTTATTTCAATTGTCATACATCTATAAGAAATCAGCTTTG